>CM060860.1:36231502-36495565 GCA_030737845.1 Acorus calamus | reverse complement strand
TCATTATTGATCTCTATTCCTATTTTTCGATGAAGTGACCTAAATCAAAGCAAGTGAAATGCAATGCCAAAAACTGAACCATTAGAACACCAAATGTTTGGACAATGTAAATTAAATCATTGCATGAAGGGTCTTCTTAACGAGCAGTAATACAAGCCATGACAACATAGCAGTAGCACAAAAAACTTAATATGTATACATTATCTGTGACATTAGTTTGAGAGTCACCTTCAAAGGTTCTTCTTCACAAAATAAATTCATAAATTTTTTCAATATATACTTATGAAATTAACTTCCGCTTTTGTAACATAGTCATCAAGATGGGTAAACCAAGCTCCTGTTCTAAACATGATTCAAACTTCGCTTCATAATTTAGGCTATAGAACCACACACTTATAGTTCCCAACAAACATCACAATTCACAATTTTGTGATTCGGGCTCATAGAAATCAATCTCCAATGCACAAGTAAAAGAGGAAAACTTATCACTTGACATATTAACATATTAGACAAGAAAAACATACAATTTTCTTTAAGTATCATTAAAGGACCATGTTAATTCTGTCTTTTAAACAAAAAAATCTACATGAGAACAATACCAACAACAATCACGTTAGCTAATACCAATATAATAAGCACAATTAGATATAAAGAAAAAAAAGGCCCAAAAACACAGAAATATTTGCTTCAATCCTTTCCACTTAAGAAACCCAATAAAGAGGGAATCAACAGACATCCAATTAAAAATTTAAAGCAGAAAAGCAAAACCCAAGTTTCCAAATTGACAAAAGACTAGATCTTTATTGAAATTGTGAAATTCATAGGAACAGAGGCATTTGTCATTGGTAGATGCACAGTGAACTATACACCCCTCCATCATTTAAGCTTAGACTAACAGGAAAACCAAATATGTAGAGAAAGAAGAATAATTGAGATAGGGAGATGCTAACAATGCCATCAATGGAGTCAAACCATATGGATTTTTTACATCAACAGATTCTAGATACTCTTCATTGAAAGAAAATCTATGGAGAAAAAATCTTGCCTTCCAGCTTGAACTCGAGCTCCTCCGATTCTAATGGTAGAGAGAGAGAGAGAACCAAATGGGAGGGAAGAAGAGAGACACATTTGGGGGTTTTGTTGTTTAGGGTTTAGATGAAAGGGGTGTGCAGTGGAGAGTGAAATATTAGATAAATACTGGGGTGTGTATAGAATCTAAGTTATTTGGATGGGGTGTGGTTAGACAAGGGGTACTGAGCTCAGTAAGTAGAGGGGTGCAAATAGCCCCACCCTTTTTTTTATAGTGGAGATCAGATGGATGACATGTGAACGTAAGTTCCACGTACAATTTTACAATTCTATTTTATAGTTTTAGTTGCAGTCTTATATTAATATATGCTATGTTGTTATAGTGTATAAGATTCTATCATAATGTAATGTATAAAAATAAATTTTTATTTTTTTAAGTAAAAAAATCATTATTGTATTTAAGTGTATATTTCATTTCATATAATATATGTACTTCAATAAGAGATTTTATAATTTTAAATAAATAAAAAAATGTGTAAGTTGCAAATGAGACTGCATAAGATAATAGCCATATCATTTTTCTTTTATTTTACATTTTTTTAGTTATTATAGAAATTCTTAATAGTTCATTTAATTTAAATCGGTCTATTTAATTTTTTTATATTTTTTGATGTCATATAATGGTACTCATAAAGGCAATCTTAACCTTTAAGAATGACACAAGTGGTTGAATATTATGCACAATAAGTAACATTATTTAGCACATCAAAACTATAACTCAGGTACGCTTTAACAGAAGAATAAAAAGAAAAACACACACACACACACACCGAACAATTAAAATAATGTCATTTCTCTAGGAAAGAACGATTCAATAGGGAGCAATGATCAAACCTCAATCCCCCCCGAATTGATTTTGACCCATAATCCGATCAATTTTTCTAGATATTTATTTTTTTTATTACTAGTCCAAATCAGTTTAAATCACAAATATGATATTTAGATTGCCTTCCTTTTGATTAAAAAAAATGTTTAAAAATATGTATTTAATAGCCAATATTAATGAAAATGTTCATGGGCACTACCATAGTAGTTGTAGAGTCTACGATATGAGTGCGGTTGCGCGATTACAAAATTGATTATATAAAAATCTGGGTTTTAAAACTGATTTTGCAGAAAGCTCAACCCCTCTCCTCCAAACTTTAAAAAAACGTAGTTTTTTAATACAATTTGTTTAAAATCTGTCTGTAGAAAGTTGATACAGTAAAACTGTTTAGTTACATAATTATAGAAACAGTTTTTTGAAAACGTAAAAATTGTTCAATCGTGCAATCAAACATTCCCATAGATAACCACATTCACTCAATACAAGAGGTAAATGGCAATGCAGTAATCAATTTCATTTTTTTGGTTCTATTTCTCATCCTTTAACCATATAACCTGTGATAAGTAAATTACTACAGAAGATGATATTGTCCAAAATTAAATAGACTAGACAACCCATTATATAGGAGCGTGATTATATATTATTCCAACTATTCTTGATTATAACTAACAGAAGGTGACAATTTGATTGTCCAACGCGTTTTTGACCGTCTGATCTTCTTATTTTGTTATGATTGAGATATTTTATAAGATTTTAAAATTAAATTTAGAAAGCAATTAAATTATAAACCTTCTTTTTTAAGATTCAATTAATTTGTGTATTATGATCGAATGGTCAGGAATGCGTTGGATAATCAAATTGTCCAATGCTTGTTGGACTTAACCCGATCCCATCTAAAAGAGCATTCATCCATGTAATGCCACTTTTAGATAAATGCATAATTTGAATGATATAATATTTTCAAGGATATAAAATTTTCATACAAATGATTAATGAGAATTCTATTAATATATATTTAGATGGATGATGTGTGTCCATTAAGAAACATTTATGAGATTTACATACATAACATTTTAATTGATATTTTTTTAAAAAATTTGATAGACACGTATTATTTAAACATGTACTAATGAATTTTCTATATATTAATACGAAATTTTTTCTGGGAGTGTTCTTCAATTTGAGAAACCGTTTGACATTGTACAAGATTTTGGGAGTATGGCTCAAAATTGAGAGGACGGTTTTGGTGTTAGAATTAGGTCCATTTTAAAAGGCTCACCCTTGGGTTTACCAAAAACAATTTCGTTTTAACTTTTCATCACTTTAGTCCCACCACATCGAGTGAAATCCACTTGGATTGACTCCGTTTGGAAACACATATTAAAAAGTAGCTTTTGGAATAAAGCTGGTTTTTAAAATGATTTTGACATTGACTTTTATTAGGATGTTTTTCTTTAATTCAAAAAATAATATTTGAAAGAAGTTGATGTTTGGTAGAAAAAGTTGTTTTTCAATTCAAAAATCCAAAAAGCATTGTTTCTGAGCTGTTCAAAACATAGATTTCGAGGCAAAAATTAAAAGGAATCCAGCTTCCGCTTCTGAATTAATCTGCCCCGTTTGGCTGCACGATTTCAGCTTTTCAAAAAGCGGAATCTGCCCAATCGTGCAACCAAACGGAGCCTTCATCTTAAATAGGCCACACCATTTCATTGTTTGAACTTGTTGGGTCAAACTGTTACATGAACGCACATCAGACCCAACCCACCGGCATGTGGGCTTCAATTTTCGTTAGTGAAACTAGTTAACCGGGTGTGCATGCTCACATGTATCGGAGCAGGCCACGGGCCACACATGGGTGTGTCCGCATGGACGCGCAAGGGAGGTGCAAATCCACCTCGGGCCCTCCTTGCTTCAAATTTTTCATTAAAAGTGGAGTTACATCTTTCCGAAACGTGTGATGAGCGCCACTCTGTGTTGTGTTTTTTTCATTTGGTTTGAATACGTGGCTTTAGTGTGATTCTAATAGGTTCATGAGTAGCCCTTAAATAACTAATATAAAATCTAACATATGATTCTAGAAATCCGAACACGAGGAGGACAGCCGTTCTATTTTCTAGTTGTTCAGCTTTGATGCCTTCTTAGAAATGTAAGCCCAAGATCATATATGCAAATTTCTATATTCCTACAGAAAGATTACTACAAAGAAAAATGGAGAAAGAACATTAACAAGATTAACTAGGAACTGAATAGTGATATCAGTGAATCTCTTTTTGTGCAACTGCTTGGCGCAATGCTTTGAATATAAGAGTATAACCAATTAGAAGCCAAGGATTTTGAACAAATACCCAGCTTATTTTGTGCAACCTTGAATGACATGTGAAGTCTTGGAATAGAGTAGCAACAAATGGACCTTTTCTTAGGGGACGTTCTCAACATTTTCATTGAATTGCCCCAAGGAGTCTTTCAAGTTTCTCCACCGCTATGCATTCATATCCTCCCCATAAACTTTAAATAGTGAAATTAAATATTATGCATGTTTATATCATCAGTTTTGGGGAAAATCATTAATTAATCCAACCAAAATTGGGGGACAAAAAATGCCCATGTTATATGTACGTAGAGACTGATCAGACACCACCCCTACTTCTAAATATGCGCATAGTTACATCGTAAGAGAACTTTTGAAGTCTTAGATTACCTGAAAAAAATGTTACACACAGTCCATTTTATAGTTTAAAAAATAGACTGCACATATTTTTATTTTAAAAAAATTATATATCCCATCTAATGAGATATATAATTTTATATAATCTGAACTATATACTCTAATAAATTAAATAATATCAATTATAAAAATATGAAAAAAATTCAACAAGGTACATATATACTTTGATACAGTAAGTAGAAGGACTAATAAAAAATGTGTGATTGCATTTTAAATTATAAAAAAGATTAGGTGTAACATAACTTATTAAATAAATCGTTGTTGTCTATCTAGTCTACATCATAATAATCAATCACTATCCGGATTATCTCTCGTATTAATAAAAATAAATACGGTAGATTTATTAAATCCCCAATTTATACTAAGCCTTCATAATGATCAGCTCACTACAAAAGAAAAGAAGACAATAAAAATCACATGTTAAAACAATTAAAAATATATATAATGATCCATTAAAAAGTAATACAATAATCAGCATAAAATTCTAATAATTTTTATCACGTGAGGCATGGATGAGTTGGTTGAGCGATCCGGACTGCAAAAGGCATAAAAAAAGAAAAACACGCGCCATGATAACATCAACCAACACACCGTAACCTTTACATCAAAACTGTCCACCTTTTCATAAACCAACCATGGACCATCTCTGATAATATCGTCGGTGAAAGAAAACATTGATAATATATGACATTCATTAATGTCTCACCCCCTCCCAACACACATTCCCCGTGCATACGCAACAGTCAATTCCATCATGAACCCCCCAACTCATCAGCCTATATAAACCATGCAAATTAAACCCAAGTTTGTCTTTCCGAAGATGAAGATGAAGATGAAGATGAAGAAGCAGGAAGAGCTGGTGGAGACGGCGATGGCGGCCACGGCGACTCTAGTGGCGGTCACGTGCGTGAAGCACGTGCTGCCTCACCTGTTCCGGAGATGGGTCGCGTTCGCGACGTCGCCCTCGCCGTTCCTGTTCGTGCTCGTCCACCTCGTCGTCGCTTCGATCGTGCTGTCTTCCGCGGCTCCTCGCCCAAAGACGACGGAAGTTAATATTGAAGGGGTGAAGAGCGGGAGCGGTGATGATGATGATAAACGCGCGAGTGATGGCGGTTGTTCGGTGGGGGATGCGGAGGAGGGTGGGGATGTGGAGGAGCTGAACGCGAGAGTGGAGGCGTTCATCGTGGCGTTCAGACGGCAGCTCGCGTTTGATCATGCGGTTTCTGGTCGGGGGAGGAGGAGTGTTTGAACGGATATGATGTTGGGATGGAGCTTTTGTGCATGTAGATTGAATTTTTTTTTTTTTTTTTAATGAGTTGTTTTGAATTTTTGATTTGTTGATGATTGGAATGATTGTCACAAATTTGAGTGACCAATGTGTGAAGTTTTTATATTACTCTACTGGAGAATTTGCACCTATGAGATCACGGATTCAACTATTAGTATCTATGAGATCATGATTATCTAATGTGTTGCCGTCGCGGATCTTCTTATTTTGTTGTGATTGAAATATTTTATAAGATTTTAAAATTAAATTTAACATTTAATTAAATTTCATATCTCAAAATAATAAGATTGAACGGTCATGAACGTATTGAGCAATTAAATATTGAACGGTCATGAGCGTATTGAGCAATTAAATAACATGTGTTGTATCTAACCCGATCCTTATTTATCTACTAATTATCATCAAGGAGTGAGACATTGACATGCAGCTTGGGCGCCTCCCCAGCCGATTAGAAACCTTCTAATCAGGTCTGGGGATGTGGGTGTATTATTTTTTGTTTCATTTTCTTGTACTTTTATTTTTCTCGATTTTTCATCTCCTAGTTTAAAGTTGTACTATAATTTATCTAATGAAATTACGATGGTAATATCTTCATTTTTCAAATATGTGTGTGTGTGAAGAAATATAAGGGGCCATTTGTAAAAACTGACTTCATTTTTCTTATTTTTAAAATTGGCCCAAAGCTAATTTTAATTAAGGGAAAATACATATAACCCTTGTAATATTTCCCATATCTGCATATATCTATATCCCAACCCAATCAAACCCAACCCCCCGCCCGCCGGTAAACACAAAAACACAGGATGAGAACTTCTGTGGAACGACCATAGAGTGTCTCTGTGGTGACGAATTGGAACACGCCATGTGTCCCACTCAAACCCATTCCCTCATGTGGACACACGTGATCACTAACAGACATTTGAGCCTCTGTCATGCCGTTTAATCCTCCCCATTCTCTCGACCGTCCATGTTTTTAATCACAATCGTCCATCACTGAGTGTCTTATATTTTTTTAGGTTGCAATCTTTTTCCTCTCATTTTACAGAGACTACTGATTTTACAAAGAACACACTATCAGTACAAAAAACTCATCATCGCCACTGGACCCTTACTCCACCGGGTGAGTGTGATTTTATTTTTTTTGTGATTTCAATCTAAGTTTGTAGATTTGAAATGAGCTTATAGATTTGATTTGGGTTTGTAGATCTAATATGGGTTTGTAAACCTAAAATGGATTTGTAGATCTCAAATGAGTTTATAGATCTGATATGGGGTTGTAGATCTGAAATGGGTTTTGCTCTTTTTAAGACAATCTAGTGTTTTATTTTATTTTATTTTTTGTTTTTTTAGATTAAGCCATATTTTGAATATTGAACATGGGTTTGTATGCCTGAAATGGGTTTTGCTCTTTTTAAGATAACGTAGTGTTTTTATTTTATTTTATTTTGTATTTTTTTAGATAAAGCCCATTATGAATATTGAATATGTGTTTGTATGCCTGAAATGTGTTTTGCCCTTTTAAAGATAATCTAGTTTTTTTTTTTGTAGGTAAAGCCTCATTATGAATATTGAATCTATTGAGTTTGTTGATTTAATGCCAATGTATATTTCTTAAAGGTGAACAGTGCATTAATATAGAAGGAGACACTAAGTTTGTTGATGAATGTAATTATAATGGTATGCCTGAAGTTGGTATGGCATTTGATTCCAAAGATAATACCTATCAATTCTACAATGCATATGCAAGATCAGTTGGATTTAGCATCCGTAAAAGTGATGCATCCAAGTCCAGTGGCATGGTGTGGAAGCGAAAATTATGTTGTTCTAAAGAAGGGAGAAAAGGGGTTGATAAACAAAAAGGTTGCATTCACAAGCTGATACAAGAACAGGATGTGAGGCATATATAGTTATAACTTATCAGTCTTCTGGTGCTTATCATGTCATTAAATTTGAAGAAATGCAAAATCATGATCTTGTGTCAACCCCTTTGCGCCATAATTTGAGGTCACATAGAAAAATAGAAAAGGCTCAAGCTGCTCAGGTTGACATCATAGATGGTTCAAAATTAGCACTAAAGACAGCTATGGATTTAATGAGTGGACAAGTTGGAGGTAAAAGGAATCTTGGTTTCGTTTTAAATAATGTGAAGATTTACCTCCGCACCAAAAGGGAAAGAAGAATAGAGAATGGAATTGCAAGTGCTCTGATTGGGTATTTCAATAACAAGCAAAAGCAAATGTAAGTATATACTAGTCTACTTGATTTCATATAAATAAGTTTATTACAAACATTAACATGGATCAATTTATATCGCAGGTGATAGATGGAGTTTGAAGTTTTACATAATTCAAGGTTGTCCGGACTACTTTTGTACTTAGATTTGCATCTATTGCAGTGTGTGGTGTTGTTACAGGTTAATCAAACATTACATTGTGTGTTGAATACTTTTATGTTTTATTTGATTGTTGTGGAGCTATTAACAGAGATGGATTTAAATCCAAATAACCGTGTCAGCCAACCTAACCATATGTTAATCAACATGCAAAATATTTATTTTACACACATGAAAATAGTAAACTCTTCCTTCTCCACTCTCTCTTCATAGACTTTTATCCTTCATTTTGCGCCGATCGAACCTCTGCACATCCTCCAATCCGGCCAATCAAACCTGCTCAATCTGGCCATCTCACCCGCCCGTTTTGCATGCTTAATTTATAGCTTCTCTCTTGAAAGATGAATGCAATCAGTTTTACTTTGTATCAGAGCATTATATGCGTGCAACAAAATGATGAAATTGATTCATTTGAACAATGCTGTGAATTGGTAGTACACGGTACGGTTCTCCCTTGCTTTCACTTAACATGGTCTCATTGACCTGAATAACTTTCAATTCACTATCACCCCCCATTCGGCCTTGTAAGTTGTAACATTCACTTTGAAATATAAGCACCTATAGCAATGTCTACCTTCTTCAAAACATTCAATTCACAAGAGATATAGATTTTTTCAGACCACAGTTTCATGAAGATAGTTCAAACAACATGAAACCAGGGTTTCTCGTTCAATTTGATAGCAGGCTTATCCAATTATCCAAAGAATATAAGCAAAACGCTATACATATTACATATTCACATAAAAGCATAAGAGGGGGGGGGGGGGGGGGGGGGGGGGGGGCACTAAAAACTGAGCATCCATAAGCTCCTAAAGAACGTATCAAAGATAAGACTATAAGAATACCAGTATTAATTTGCACCCTCTGTTTTTCTCTTGCTTTTAGTCCCCTGTTTTTTTGGTTCCCACCCCCTGTTTTCTTTCAGTTTGCTTCCGGCCGCTCCCCGATCCATTTCAGGTCATTTGTCGTAATAGTTTTCCTTGATAAGCAAATACCACCCCTGGGTTAATTTTACATCAATTTGAGAGGATTACTTAATTGGCATAATGCTATCCTGAAAATATACATGCATATAACCCCTGAAATTTAATAATAATAAAAAAAAACTACGCATTACAAAAATGCGCTTCCACTTCTCATGCATCGCCTCCATGTCGAGAACCTTCCGAAATCCACGCGTGAACCGAGCGCCCGCATCAAATACCGCTCAAAAATTGTTATTCCCCTGTTGATTTTTATTTAACTTTTGAAAAAAGTAAAAATTATAAAGACCTTAATACTCTTCATAACTGATTCAAAAATTCACTAGCACTTAAAACAAACCCCCATTTAAACCTTGTGTAACAGGCTCTTACAAAAAAAGTGTGAAGTCGATTCAACGAATCATTCAAAAAAAAATTCGTCCACTTGTATCTGAAAATAAAATGGTCTATCTGAAATCAAATAAAAACTATGATCAATATCTGAATGAAAAAAGATGTATCTAGATCAGAATGATATAATGGTATATGAAAAAGTTTCAAATACTCTTCATAACTGATTCAAAAATTCACTTCCACTTAAAACAAACCCCCATTTAAACCTTGTGTAACTGGCTCTTACAAAAAAAGTGTGAAGATGATTCAACGAATCATTCAAAAAAAAATTCGTCCACTTATATCTGAAAATAAAATGGTTTATCTGAAATCAAATAAAAACTATGATCAATATCTGAATGAAAAAAGATGTATCTAAATCAGAATGATATAATGGTATATAAAAAAGTTTCAGATACTATATGTCACAAATTAACAATGTAGAATAAAAAATTGCATAACATAAAAATATGTATCATAATCAATTTTTAATTCAAAAAATGTTGGGTTAAAAATAAAAATTCACTCGTACCTAGAAACAAAATGGTGTATCTGAAATTAAATCGTAAGAAAACACAATCTGCATGGATAATTCAGATACACCTGATGTATATCTAGATTCAAATAGAAACTCCAATCGCACGAATGTAAATGAGGATTCAAGCTGAATGTAAACGAGGATTCAAAGTGAATGTAAACGATTAAACATTCTCAACTTGGATCAAAATGTTTTATTTTGATCGAATAATTTAACCTGAAATGACCGTCATTGATTGCACCACAAATAGATCGATTCCTCACAAAAAATGAATGGATTCCTCACAAAAATTGGAATTGAGTTTTTATTTTCTGATCCTCTACATATGACGAATCGATTAATGTATTTCGATTAAACAATATGATGAAATCGTAATCACCTCCATGAAATAAGAGATCAGTTACATATTAGACTCAGAAATGACAAGGTAAATGTGGGATTTTAACCGTGCCACTTCATGGGGCCTGGGATGGGGCTTATCATTTAAGGCCCAAAAATCATTATTGTTTCCAAAATACCCCTAACAAACATTTTTATTCCTAAAATATACTCCATCACATCCCATAACATCTAATCCAATAAAAAAAATATCTCAAAAAATTTGGAACCAACAACTTCCCCCCCAAAGAAAAAATTTATTTTGCCTCTCATCAAAGAAAAAACTATTTATTTGAAAATTTTGATTTTTAAATGTATGTTTTAATATCTAATATGCTATTAAAAGTTTTAATGTAAAATTTTGAATCCATGTCCCATGTTAAATTTGTAAAAAAAATTTATACATAATGCCATCACAATCAAATAAATAAAGGGATTTCTAGTTTTAAGTCTCTGTCAACATGTCTAGATCTACTCCTCCTTTCGTATTTCTTTTTAAATCCCCAATATCAACCGCGTATTTTATTTTTACTCAATTCATCAAGCGTGCGTCCATATATCGTAAGTTTGTGAAATGTCATTTTTATTTTTAAATTTATGTAAACTATGTTATTTAATTTAGTAATAATGATTTTTAGGCTCCATTTGATATACCCAAACCCCATGAGGTGGAAAAATTAAAATACCTATAATACTCCCCTCCCTAATTAATCTTTGTAATATTCCATAACCGCCTCATTAATCCTGAGGTAGTTATGATCTGTGATATCTTTTCTATATTTGAATATTTGTTTTCAATGAGTCATTCAAAACATTTACGATTGTCCATTTCTGTTTCTAAATGATCGGGCGATGGGAAAACAAATATCAATTTTATTTTTAATTCGGATCCGGTCCGTGTATATGTGGTGAATTCTCGATTTTATTTTTATGTGCAATCTGATTTTGGTGTAATTAGAAATTGATGCATCCACGTTAGGTTTTTCGGATCCCAAAAATTACTAGATTTTGCGATATTTTAATTTTCAAATTCAGATGGATCGGTAGATTTGAAAACAAACATCGAATTTTATTTTTGTTTCAATTCGATCAGTGGAGAATAGAAGAATTTTGATTCACTTAGTTTTTTTTTTTACCATTTTATGGTGCAAACAATGACGATTCATTCAAACTAGTCCTTTTTCAATCTGAATACATTATTTTGATTTTTCGTTATTCCTTTAAATCGTCATATGCATGTTTTGAATCTGAATTTCATTTTAAATTCAGATACATGACTTATATATTGATTTACATGCATTGTTGTGTATCAAGTATGATCTCTACAATCGTTTATGATTGTGTGTTTGTGTATAATTATGCATAATGTGTCATTCATCATATTTTTTAGCTTCGCATTAACATTATTCGACTCATTTAGATTCAATATTTTCAAATACAGTACACATTCACTTGTATAGAATGTGTATTTGTTAATTCAAATTCTGGATATATCTATATCTGAATTTGAATTCCAGCCCATTTTTTAAAGGTATTTGTTAATTCAAATTTCAGATACACATGTATATGAATTTGAATTCCAACCCATTTTTTTAAGGTTGTTATTTTTATTTTTATGGATTTGATTAATGTATAGTGATTAATATCTAATTACTTATTGTTGGCATTTTGAAAATTTTTTATGAATTTTTTGTGTAGTTCTCAGTATCATGTAGACCATAATTGTTCATTTTTTATAACATGTGGTTGATGTTCTTTTTTTTCACCAGGCAGTGATGGTGTTTCAGATTTTTTTTGAAAATATGTTACGTCAGGGAGAGGATTTAATTGTCCCATCCTTTATGGGATTCAGTTACGAGGTTTAATGAGGATATTAGTTAGTGGAAACCAAATTTTAAAATTATAAGAATGGTAGTCTTGTCATTGTCACTTTGGTAGTTAGAAAAAGTCAAATAGCGAATCAATAGAAGATTCCCACCTTTTGGTGCTCAGTAGGAGCACTGTTAATTTAGTGATTAGTTTTTTCCTTATTTATATTTTATTTTAAGTCCCCAACTATAAACGCAGTTTTCTTATTAGTCCCTGAAAAATAAAAATTTAGAACCCTGCAAAATAAATATTTCATTAACTGCATACAAATTTTTTAATGGTATCTAAATTTTGAAATTTTAAATTCTAAATATACTCAAAATATCTAATTTAATATTTCATGATTTTCAACCAAGAGAATATCATTTAAATCAAAATTCAATAATGAAAAAATCCTCAAAATCTCCTTATGTAATCATTCTTCTTCTGCATAAGCATCTAAGACTATAAGATAAAGTAATCTCGAATTTGGTGAGCATATGCAATTTTGAAATAACACTAAAATTGTTACTCAATAAAGTTTCTAATTTTAATTCAAATAATTGTGTTCTTTATAATGTATCAATTTTTGTTTTTTTTTTGTGAACTAACATTGGATTACAGCTATAATATTTTATTTATGTTTTTTTATTAATAGAGATCAAGTTCTATGTTTTTATCTCTGAAGTTCTACTTGTTTTAATTAATGTGGAATCTAATATTTCATTAAATTTTTTACATTTTATTTCTTGCTAATGGATGATGAGTGAGTTATCATCATTTTATAAGTATAACCACATTCTTTTATAAAAAAGATATAAAGTTTAACTTATACATATGAAAGGGGTATTTTTTATAATTACACAACAAAAGCTATTTTACAGTTTATTTTAACAAACATTTACAACTGTTTATTCTTGAACAGTTACAACAAACATATTAACTGCTTATCAAAAAAGTTATAATCTATAATCTGTAAATTTAAAGTACAACAAAATGGTCATTGTGGGATGTAGTGGAGACGTGGAGCGTATTTTAGGAATAATTTTTTTTGTTAAGGGTATTTTGGAAAAGATTCCATCCATATGTATGATGGAGTAGGAGTATTTTTTGAAATGAATATTCGATGAGGGATTGAGAATGAAAATTTGTTAGAGGTATTTTGGAAAAGAGTCTTGCTACACAGGCCCGACTATTTAAGCCTCATTGACAGGCCCCATGAAGTGTCACTCCCTCACTGGTTGATTGTTTGAATTTAAAAAATTGTTAAAAATACAAAATAAAATATTACCCCTCATTTAAATCCCACATTTTCCTCCCTCATTAAACTCATCCCCACTTTTTTCGAAAAATGAATCAACATATTCCAATTTGGAAATCCATTTTTTCAAAATCAATTCAAAATTAAAAAGATAAAGGAAACCATTAAATAAAAGATCGAAATTAGAATCCTTTCCGGATTCTTAAAAAAAACTGAAAAAATGAAATCATTGGAAAAAAAACCCACTTATTTTAAAAGATTTAAAACAAGGAATTTTTATTTGCGACATCTCATTGAATTAGAAAACAATGGCGATAAGGAATAATCTAATTTTTTTTTAAAACATTGCTGTTAATTGGATGATTATTTAATTACAATCATCAGACAAAGTATTTGTTAAGACTGTGTCACTTTTAAAGGTCAAATATCGCGTTTTATTTATTTTAATAGTTCGGGCATTCAATTTCAAAATCTAACTGCATATTTGTGGTTCTGGTGTTCACTTGGGCTTAAATGGAAGTTTTTGTAGCATTTTGAGGTCTTTTAGAAATTATGCAGTTTCGATTGGTATTTGGATTTAATTTTGTTAATATCCAAGATGAAGTAGTAAAAATCCGATATTATCAAGAGATGTTCAGTTTTGAGATAGCTTTCATACGAAAGTGGAATTAGATCAACTGGATTTATGTAATAAAAGTTATGTGTATTTTTCCAAGTATAACCCGGGGATGAGAAAATCCTGGCAGCAGCCCTGTTCGACGTTAACTCACATTTTAAAATAGCTGGAGGGGTTATTTGATCTGAGCATAAACATGAAAGTTGTAGATAATCTTCTTGGCTTTCCAATGGCTTTTGAATTGAGCAATTCGGAGCTATATTGAAGAAGTTATGGCTGTTCTAGTCAAGGCCGCACAGTTTTTTTTAGGGAGGGCAGTTTGGTAATTTTTCCCGGACTTCAAAGTTGCATTGGATAGGGTGAGTCGGTGAGTTGTTGCTGGTTATGTGTGTGGAAAGAGAGGCCGAGAGCACTTCGGCGAGAGAAAAACAAAAGGGAAAAATTAGGAAAAATTAGGAAAAGCTTCGTGGAGTATTTTTCGTGCTATACTGGGTAAAGATTCTTATTCTTTTCATCGTTATTCTTTATATGGGGTTATTCTATTTTAGTT
The DNA here is from genome assembly GCA_030737845.1 of Acorus calamus. Lineage (NCBI taxonomy): Eukaryota > Viridiplantae > Streptophyta > Magnoliopsida > Acorales > Acoraceae > Acorus > Acorus calamus. Next base: position 36,480,699 of record CM060860.1, on the reverse strand, counting down.
TTGAATCAAATTTGTGATTTAGGGCTGAAATATAAATATATTTTTGGGGTTGAATGAATAGGAATTTGAATGTTGTTTTTATTGTATCAGTTTAGGATTGTAATGTGGAATATCATGTTTGTCTTGGAGAGATTGAGTATTGCCTGATTTATGGGGTTATATTTAATATCTGATTGAGTATTATATTTTCATCAGTGGGTTCCTATTTGCATGATTTAGGAGATGGATTAGGGGCAGTCCAGCTTGGATTGTAAGTTGTGAGGTGAGTAAATTCATCCCTTGTTGTCCTTACGTATAATTCTACTATGTGTGTGTTTTCAAATTTAATTCATGTGGGTGTGGCTGTGGTGGATATATGAATGGATTATGAGTGTTGATTGTGTAGAACAAAAAGGAAAGATTGGAAATGATATAGTGAAGGAATTCCATGTTGCCTAGCCTTAAAACTTCTTTTACTTGCTGTTGTTATTTTAGCATATCATTTGTTCATGCTCATTGAATTAAATAAAGATTTAGGGAGATGTTGTACGAGTAAAGGCATGAGAAGAACTTCATGTTTTATCCGTTTCTATGTATTTTGTGTTTTCATTTCGTGGCATGAGTCTCTGCTGAATTCAAGTAAAATCTTTTCTTATTGATACATGGTTAATCAGGATATGATGTCTTCATGGATTATGACCCCAACATGTCCAGGAATGTATATGATTTATTTCAGATTTTTTTGGATAAATATTTGGTGTGGTGAAGATCAATCAACTAGGGGTATTTGCTACAGATGCAGCAGTTTTGTTTGATTGCTTCAATAAGTTAATTTACATGTTGGGTGCAATATTAAGAGTTGGTGTCTTCATGAAGTAGGTTATATATGTGTCAGGAAGCTTCATGTTTGATTTGAGAATCATTGGTTGTGTTTTGCAGCTTTCATTGGTGGAAATCGCGATGAATGGGTTTCTATGTGAGTGGTTTAATCCCCCACTAGAGGAGCTCGTATTATGGCTATATCTATTTCTTTTTAGTACTTATAAAATGCCATAGTCGTATCATACCTTAATAGAATAACTTATATCTTTGTAGACCATTTGTTAGCAGTAATTGTGATATCTTATATATATATCATGAAGTATAGAGTATGACATTCTATATGTAGTCTTTTGTAGTATTGTCTTCTTATTAGTAAATGTTTAGTATGATTTTGTTATATTTAGCTAATGGTATGACATTTATGCTAGCTTACTAGCAGGCCTATGTTGGATTGTATAAAGGGTGCATATTCAAGGTTGTTCATAGCTTATTCAAACAGGTGGTCCTTATATCTCTCTTGTGATAATTGTGCGTATGTTGAATGGTTCAATCAACTTATTTATACAACGAGCATCATATTATTTGGTAGAAGTTTTATTATATACAGCATAAACTCATAATAGTCTTATTCACATTAATGGATGGATTTTTCCATGACTAAAGCCATTTAGTCTTCTATGTGAGTGGTTGTGCTTGTATAGTATGAAATGGATACTTCAGATTATTAATATTAGTGAGGTGTTGCTTGAATGTCTTATGGGACTCTTACACCTCAAAGGTATTAGAATTTTTACTATCATTATCGCACTCATGATAAATAGTTTAGGCCTATCTGAAATAGGCGGGTGTATGACCAATTTTTAGGGTCATGCCTTCTCATTGTTAAGTGCGAGGACTTAACTGTTTTTCCTTGCGTCCGAGTGATGCATCCGTATGGCAATTCAAGAGGACTCATTAGCATTGTTAATTGCTAGATGACTATAGTTGATCCTTGAGGATCGTATTGCGAGCGTTGAATGCTTCTCCCCTACCTCGTATCCGCGTTGAAGCTACCCGGTGTTGAAGCTATCCTGGACTATGCCTCCACATCGTAGGATGCCCAAGGTGTATTTCAACACCGTTTTGGCATCGGACCTACCATGGATGGTTGCTAGGAAGAGGGCTACCCGGGAGAGGGCTACCGGAAGGTTAAGGGAATTAGCAGGTTGGTTTCTGTGTCTAGATGAGTATAGTTGATCCTTGAGGATCGTATGCGTTGAATGCTTCTCCCCTACCTCGTATCCGCGTTGAAGCTACCCGGTGTTGAAGCTATCCTGGACTATGCCTCCACGTCGTAGGATGCCCAAGGTGTATTTCAACACCATTTTGGCATCGAACCTACCATGGATGGTTGCTAGGAAGAGGGCTACCCGGGAGAGGGCTACCGGAAGGTTAAGGGAATTAGCAGGTTGGTTTCTGTTTCCAATAGTCCAATTTCACCCCCTAGGGGTGAGGGTGAGGGTAAGTTGGGGTCACGTTGTCATGTGACATTTATATTGGGAATGCTCAAAGTATAATACATCTGTCGAATGATGTGAGACATTGTAGCGTAGTGTACCTCGATTCGATTAGATTTATAGTACTGTGTTATCCAGTAATGATATGCATTATAGTTAACCGTTTGGCTCCTCTCCAAGAGTTCTAAGAGATCCCCCTACGGGTCGAGGTTAAGGTGAGGTGAGGTCACGTCTTCACATGATATTTATATATGTTGAGTTTCATCCCTTTTTTTTTTTCTTTTTCTTTGGAAAGAAGAATGAACTAATATCATATGATTATTATAGAGCTTGGATTCTTGCCACTCACTGAGCTTGTAGCTCACCCCTCGTGTGTTATTTTTTTCACCAGGGATTGGGTTGGCGTGGAGCTAGAGTATCTCTCTGGCGTGGCTTATGCGTGGAGCGTTCCACCTTTCGGTTGGTGAGTACGAGGTTGTCAGCAATCCTATCTTCTTTGTGTATGTACTAGTAATCGTGCGTATTGCACATATGATTCTAATTAGACTAGACTTAGACTCTCACATGATAGTGATTGTGTATTCGGGGCGTAACAGTATTTGTGATGGATGTTGATGAATGCGGAAATAAAACACAAATTACAGTATAAAACAAAAGTTCAGAATAAAAGTGAGTTACATTTATGAAATGTAACTTAATTCCAATAACAAATTGTATTAAAAGTGAGTTACATTTATAAATGTAATTGATTTTTGGTATAAGTAACAATTGAAAGTCAGTTACATTCCACAAATGTAACTGACTTTCAGATATAATGCATTACCATGTCACTAACTTTTGAAAAATAATATATATGTCTAAAATTGAAATGTAACTAATTGAAATATTTTGAAATATAATGTATATAAGTCTTTAATAATTTGAAATATAATGCATTCACATGCCAAATTCAACATTCAACGTCAAAAATAAGAAATAAGAAACTTTTATGTAAAATTTGAAACTGCCCAGAATTAACATAAAAAACATATTTGAAATACAAAAAAAAAATTTTTTGAAAGAACATACAACAACCACCACCACACCTAAATCGACGGATATTGAAAATGACACCAAAATATTCAATTGTTTTCTTTGATCAGATAAATAGCTCAGAAAGTCCTTCAGAAAGAAGCACCTAATGATTTTGATTCAAACAAAAAAATTCAAGCTTGAATTGGAAGCCATTTCAAATGATATCTTAACGATTTCGATGAGATTATCGCGATCAAAGCATGGAATGATAATTCAGGTACGGCTTAGAAAAAAAACAGGACTATGTATTGACGATTCAAAATTGACTCTACAAGAAAGGAAACAAACAGAATTAAATGCCAATAAATTTTCATAACTAATTACCATGCTAATTTCTTTAAGCGCCCACTAATTAAAGTCAACACTAACAAAACATTTCAGGGGTATTAAAGGTATTTCATATCATGTTATATCATGAGGCTTATGAGGGACCTATGAATTGGGTCTGTCAATCATTTTCCTTTAAAAAATATCCCGGGTGACGTGTGGGTGAGAAAAAGCATTCATTTTTTTCATTAACGTGGCCAATTTCTATTGGGTGTTGAAGGGACCAACCTCTAAGAGAAGACGGACCATCCGAAGCCCACCTCTAATTCTCACTGGGCTTTTTTGAAAGTTATATTTTAAAATCTCAAAATTTGAACTTGTATATTTCTTTTTTGATCAATTGTTTCCTTTATATTTAATTAGTTTTAAAATTTTCAAGCTTCAATTTTTTTCAACTTTGAAGGAAAATAATGACATTTCATAAAAAATTGCTAAATCGTCTATATATTTTTTAGATCTCTAAATACTGGAAAAAAAATATTATAAAATAAATTTTGAGCATAGTTACTTCAAAGACCCAGTCATTCAAGTAGTCTTAAAATTATTATATATTTATATTAGTTTATAATTACCATTTTTTTCTCATATAACTCTCTTTCCTCTGGTCCTCCGCCCCTAAATACAAGTCAAACATACAATCGATTGAAGAGTGCTCCATTGTGTAATTCAGGGATATCATTTATTTTCCATTGATCATTATATTTTACAATAAAAAGACATATTTTCATAGGACTCTAAATTAACTAGTTGCTGGGTCTGCATGTTTTTATTTTTTTGTAGATGTCTATTAATTGAAGTTTCAAAAGTCTAAAATACAGAAAGAAGAAAGATATAACAAAGAAAATCAAAGTATTAAAAACTGCAAACAAGAAAAACCACGCGAACCGCTCTGAATATGTCTTACCTAGCCCTGTCAACGGGTCGGGTCGGGGTGTTCAAACATAGTCTAGGTCCGAGCCGACCCGGATGGTTGGCAAAAAGAAAAAAGAAAAAAAAAGGAAGAGCTCATGTATTTGTTTGCTTTATCATTCTATTTGAAAATTTTTGTAATAAAACATTATTATTAATGAGACTATGTTTGAACATAATCTTATATAATTCAAAAGAAGTAAATGAATTATTAAACAATATCCAAAACAATAACCACTAACATAAAAAAACATATTAACCTATATAAACAATAAAGATAACTAATTATACAAACATTCAAAACAATATTAACCTAAACAACATTCAAAACAATAAACACTAAGATATTAACTAAAATAATAAACACAAATCATGCAACAAACTAATTAATTATACAAATTCAAAAGCTAATAAGTTAATTGTCTAAAATAAACCGACGACAATACATTACTAAGTTTATTACATATTAAACAATCAAGTTCTTGTAAGTTGCAACATCAACACAACGAAAAAAATGTTATGATTATGATTTATGAACTTATGGATACAAGCATCAGTTAAGTAAGAAATAAAATTATGTATCAACTAATACTAATAGTCTTATAATATATGAGCATATATTAATAAAACAATCGGATCTTGAGTCCAACGGGTCGGGGCAGGGTGGACCCGGACCCGACCCGTTTGTTTGTTCGGGTCCAACTCGGGTTAGGTATATTACACGTGTAATCGGGTCCGAGTCGGATCGAGTCCGGGTCTAGATCCGACCCGTTGACAAGCCTAGTCTTACCCCCCCCCCCCCCCCTAAAAAAATAAAAATAATAATAATAATAATTAAAGTTTGCATGGGGGCCGGAAATAAATTTCACGTGACAATTAAAGTTGAAACATGGACCCAAAAAGTAAGTTAAATTAATTCACATGCAAAACTTCAACAAGTATTGCAGGATGTGTATGGCAACATTGGGAACAGACCTAAAAATACAGAAATGAATGCATAGGCTTGAATAGGCATTTGTAGGTTGAGAATAGCGTGGCCTATTTATTGGGGTTATTTGGTTTATTTATTGTAGGGCCTTCTGTTAGCATTTTTTTAGGGGCATTTATTACCACCCCGTTTGATTTTCACCCCCACCCCTTTAAATATATTAATTATTAAAATATTTCACAAGCTTTTTAAAAAGTAAAACCCACCCCTTCCTATCCCACCCGTGAATCCCGAATCCATTTCTCAATTCAAATCCATTTCATAATCAGATTCCCCAACAAACTTATCTCCACCAATACTTACTGGATTAAATCAAATCCTCCCCTTTTGGAACAACAGACATTCAAAGCTAGCTTCTTCTTGGTGAGCGCAAGCTGTTCGGGACGGACATCATCGGCGGCCGTTGTGGCCCCTGGACATGAGCCCGAGATCATCCACCACTCTAACCCCCTCCTCCTAGAGAGCTCCTTAGGTGTGACTAACCCGCAGAACTCCATGAGTCTCTCGCTGACCTCCGTTGTACTCGTCTCCGCCTTCGTCAACCCCTGTCCTGCCGTGAGACCTGTCTCAGCTTTCGTCAACCCCCGTCCACTGTGAGACCTGTCACCGCCTCCCACGGGGTTGAATGGAAAGGGAGGGAGAGCACAATGAGGGGTCTTTCTGAATTGGTTGGGTGGGGTTGCCAGATCTAAGATCACTTATATATTTAGGGGTGGGTTCATGACATGTAAAAAATTGCTTGGGTGGGTAGGAAAATGGGGGTGGGGTGAATATATGACGGGAAGGAAATCCCTGCCCCTTTTTTGTACTGACATGCATGTATGGAAAATGCCACAAAAGCACCCCACTGTTTGGTGCAGTGTTGAACATAAAAGATCACGGGCCAGTGAAGTGTTGGGTAGCTTTAAATTGATTGATGATGCTATACCATATACATGTGTATATATGTCCCAACTACAGTACTCTGTTGAGTAACAGCTGAAGTGGAAAAAGTGAATGACTCATGTAGGCCTGTCAACGATCGATGATGCTATACCATATACATGTGTATATATGTCCCAACTACAGTACTCTGTTGAGTAACAGCTGAAGTGGAAAAAGTGAATGATTCATGTAGGCCTGTCAACGCCTCAGGCCCTCATAACAGGCCCTCATGTGAGAATTGAGATGCACGGAAAAAATCATTTATTATGTGACATAAAATGCGTTGTGGACCACATATATTTAATTTATGTCTTTGTGTAACACAAGAATGACGAATGGTATAGGAATAGTTAATATTATCCTTAAAATCCTATGTCATCACATTTTAAAAAAATTCAAACAGTTGTTGTCACTCTTTCAAACAATGACAACTCAGTCCACCAGTGATCCCACCAATCCACCTTGTTCGATCCATATTTTATATTTAAAATCTCAAAATTATCTCTGTTACGGTGTTACCATTGAGGACAATTATAAAAGTTTACATATAATAAAAAAAATTCACCTTTTTTCTTTTAGGGAAAATGACTAAAAAAGTCTCTCAAAAGTTAGAATTACTTAAATCAGTCAATTTTTAAAATTATACCTAAAAAATCTCATTTTACAATTTTAAAAACACAAAAGACTAATCTACCCTTATGCAATTAGATCTTTAATACATTCTATATCTCTTAACTTTGTTAAAATATTTCACATTCTTAATTTTATTAATATATTTCACACATTTTCATGTAAATTAATTTTTTTTATCGTAAATTCTTTGTGATTAGGTGGATTTTGTGAAATATGTACCAATATAATTTGACTTTTTTATGATGAACTCCATTAAATATTGATGTTTTTTTTAAAATGGACATGTACTAATGATATAATAAAAATATGTAAATAGCTAAAAAATAAAAAAATGTGAGTAAAGATTTAAAATACTAAAATATCATCTGTTGTATTGGGGCACAACACATATTTAAAATACATATTATGATTATACATAATGAAAAAATATAAACAATATCATTTAAGATAAATATAAGAAACACACAGCATGATATTTAATAACAAAACCTATAAAAGAATTGATTTTCATCGTGTATAGAGGTATTATTGTTTTGTAGGAAAAATATGTTTTTAGTGTGGAATAAAGAGGAATATTAAATATTTAATTATATAAGAGCAGATTAGTCTTTTGTGTTTCTAAAATTGTGAAATGAGATATTTTTAGGTATAATTTTAAAAAATGGCTGATTTTGATATTTTTCAAACTCTTCGGAGATTTTTTTTGTCATTTTCCCTTTCTTTTATGGCTATTTTTTTATATTAATGTAAGTTGTTATATTTTCAAAAGAAATTTTTTTTTATAAACATATGAAAAGAGTAGAATTTTTAAAATTTTTATAGAATTTAATTTTTAAAATAACCTCATCTATAAAAAATTCTTAGAGCCGCAACTAGTCACACTTGTAATGACTTGATACATTTTGAGAGAGAAATAGAAATGGTTGAACAGATAGGTTTAGTACTTCTTTATCCATGAAAGATTGAGCTTTGTGTTTGACAACATAAAAAAAGCAGCTTTTAGTTTTAAAGATCAGGTCAAATTAAATACATTATAATTTAATAGTTAAAAGTTAAAAGCTGTTATTAAACATATTAACTTAAATAGCTTTTAATAGCATCTTTTTTATAATAATAATTTAAATTTTACTACTGAAGTTAAAATTTTTATTTAATAATTTAATTTAAATAAATAATCATTTTTAGATTTTATTTCTGAATTTTGCTTCAAAATCTATGTTTTATTAAACCGTTATCATTATTATACGCTAAAAAAAAACCAAAAACCAGCAGGCTTTACCGATGGTAGCGATAGGGAATCACATAAACCAAAAAAAAAAAAAGAGTTACTAGTTGAGGTGAATTCAATAGAAAATGTACGATTTCAGGTTTTTATTTAATGAAATGAAAATGAATGGTTTGGGTGAATTTAATAAAAATATTTTAAATTTTAAGACCATGTAAACGCGTTTATTTAAGAATCGATTGTTCCCTTCTTTATAATTTTTTTAAGTCTCTATATTTAATCATTTATTGATTTTTAATCTCTCCGTCAAACGTCTGTCCATACAATACAATGTTAGTTTGTGAAATATTATTTTATTTTTAAGACCATGTAAACTTTGTTATTTAGTGATTATTTTCTCACTTTTATTTTTAATTTTAAATCCCTTATTTCCTTTTTTTCTCATTAGCCCCGTCCTTCCATGCACATGTCTGGGCAGGCCTTTTTTTTTTTTTTTGGTAATGGGGAGAAAGAAAGTGAGAGAGAGAGAGAGAGAGGTGACAAGGCTTGGTGGTGTTGTTTTCTTTAGTGAAGAAGGAAAAGGAGGTTGGCTGGGTTGAATCAATAGAAGAAGAAAAGAAAAACAGAACATCAGAGAAGAAGAGAAGGGACACTAGTGGGTGGTTTTTAATTTTGAGAGGAGGCGGAGCATTATAAAGAGGAGGAGCATTATATTCATTCTCATTTGAAATTATTTTTATGTAGACAAATTTTAAGAGGCATTAATTTCTTGCACTCTAAGGGGCCGTTTGGTTCAGCGGAAAGCTGATTTTAAGTCCTGATTCATAAGTGCAGATTGTATAAGTTCTGATAAGTTTTAATCAGTTCAGAAGGAAAACTGTTTGGTTCAGCGGAAATTATAAGCACTTATGCAGATAAGTGTGTTTGGTTCAATACTAAAAAGTAGAGCTTATGATAAGTGTGTTTTCGTCAATTTAATAAGTGCTGAATATTATTTGATGTTTGGTTAAAAACTTAAGGATTTGCTTTTTTTAACAAAACAAAATACACAACTCTAGTGACATTTCCTCCAATAAAACTAGTATTTTAACAAAACAAAATTCTACACTGCCACCATAACCAAAATGAACAAGCACAGAGCAAAACATCCCATGAATGGCCTCTGCAGTTTAATTTATACAGGTTTGATGATATTTTTTTCATCAAAATAACATTACTTAACTGTACACCATAACAAGGCCAACTATAGATGAAACATAACACCCCCATCACAAACTGATCAATATTTACATCACAAACAAAACAGAAAAGACATTCCACATATAAAGATCCAACCAAAAAAATACCCATCATTTGTTCAACCTCTATGAGTAGGATTTATCTCCAAATCAGAAACCACTGCATATAATTCATCCATAAACTTATAATCACGGTTTTTTTTTCTGCTTCAAATGTACTAGAAATTGACTTAACCAATCCTTTATTCTCCAAATGGAGCCATAGAGAACTCACTGTCAGGTTCTACATAGCAGTGACAGCATGCCATCTCAAAGTCAAACAAGAATTAATGGTGAATGAGATATTAACATAGCCAATCCAAATATCAATATTTAATTATAGAATATTAAACCACCATGTAAATCAATCATCTTCTTGTATAGCAAGAAAAAAGAATGCTAGGCAGTGCTACATTGCAATCTCCAAAGATATAATAGTATCCCATAACTTTTATGGTAATGTAAAACATCATTAGCATGTTTTATTTGTAAGTTCTTAAATGGGCCATGCATATATCAACTGCAGTTAGCTTATTATGTACATCCAAATTGCAACACTCATTTCATATTTCAAAAAATCAAAATAGGAGGCATACTCCATGGAAGAATGAAGGGAAAAAAACATAACTCCGAATTCCTTTAATAATATATGCTCTCCTAAGGTAATAACCATTCCTTTAATAAAAAAATTTGCATGGAGAGATTGCAGGTGCTCTACTAATACATCGTTGTAGATACACTCTGCACCATCATCTATATGCACACCAGTTAGATGATCATTGATATATCAGGATAAAAAAAGCTAAGGTTGGAAATCATTCCAAATATCCAAATGGCAGATAAAATCGAATGTCAGATAAAAATGAATTTTTTTTTTGCAAGAGCTCTTCTAGTTCCCTATTGTAAAATTAAAATTGTATGAACCACTGCCCTACTTGATTCTGTAAACTACCCCCACTTTATTCAACTTCCATAATGCACAATTGACAAAATCTCTCTTCAGTGAATCATTTTTGGACTTCAATCTACTATAACCATGATATGAGGAATGCTATGCACCCTTGATTAGCATCTCTACAGCATGAACAACAAGCCAATTTTGAGTAACCAGAAGTACATATATCACATTCAAGCATAATTACTGGCATGGATTCTTTGAAGGATTAGGTGAAATGCACACACATGGTGGTTCCCAAAATAGAGCGTTTCTCAAGAGATCAAACACAAAACCCAATTCATACACACAAAAGAAAGATCCGTAAAGGACGACCGAGAATACGAGATGTAGGTACCACAGGAATATCGACAAGACTCACCAAGAATCAGAGTTCCGCCATGGATGAGGACCTTCTGTGGTTGATGGGGGGGATGGTGGACCTCGAAAAATCTTCAGATCTATGGAGTGGAGAGATGATGAAGGGCGGACCAGCCTTTTCGGGTCGTACGGGATGTTGATCAAGGAAAAAAACGACAGTTGCTGCTCGATTTTTTCACCGGAGATCCACGACCCCCGCCTCCGTGAACCGGCGATGAAGGAATGTCGGTATTCGTGGCCTCCACCTCCGTGAGCCGACGGTGAAGAAATGGATCTACGATCCTCGACTGCTACGGTTTCAAAAGGGTGGAAAAAATGGTCGACGAGGGGAGAGAGAGTAAAAAAAGAGGGTTATATACCTTGTGTAATAATGAATAAAAGGTAGGGGCACATCGGTCTTTTCGCAAGGGGTGAATAAGGACTGAAGGCATTCGGCGGATAATAAGTGAGCTTGTATTAGCTTATTTTTTGGTGAGGAAAAACACTGAAAGCTTATTATATAAGTTCTTATTCAAGGATCCAACCAAACATACTTAGTACTGAAAATCCGGATTAAGTTACATAAGTACTGATTTTCAGGCGAACCAAACGGCCCCTAATAGAATTCATATCATAGAAATAAGTTCAGAGATCTTGTGTATACGTTTTAAGAATTCTCCAATCATAATGATCAAAGGATTTGAAGTCAACGGTAAGTTTTTTTTCATATTTTTATTTTGTAGTAAAATGTGTTTATTGCTTATTTTAATCTTCTTTTCTTTTAACAATGAGATGTATATGTACATATATATTTTGTATTTTGATCTAACCACTAAAAATTATAAAGCATTGAGTGTGAAGGATTTTGAAAACTTGTATAAGGTTCTTAAAAATTCGGCGAAGTTGATGGGACTCACAGCACTAGATGAGTTTTATTATTTTATCAAACATGAGAGACAAGAGGATCATTAATTGGATAGGAGACTCAAGGGTGATTTCAATTCTTATTAATATGTTATTTAATTTTTAAATTCTTATTGTTTTCAAATGACATTTTTGACAGGCAATAAAAGTTGATCTTCACAGAATCTGCACTACGGAAGGTGCACACGTGCTTGAATTTTTTATGACGTAATAGAGAGAATGTACGAAGACGACAAGAAGAAGAGCGTGCTTAGAATTTTGATTGACTGCAAATCGTTTAAATTCAAGACGTCATATTGGGTGATGGTTCATAAGTTGGAACAGAAGAAAATAACTAAAAATGTTATCGATCCCTGTAAGACAAATTCTGATATTCTGAAATTAATGAGAAATTACATCACCCCGTTGATATTTGTCTGTATGATTAATATCTTTTTTAGATTACATAAAAAATTAACAATAAATATGTGTTGACAAGTTCCCAGACAAATATTAGTGGTGTGATGTAATTTCTAATTATTTTTAGAATCTTAAAATTTGTCTTATATGGATTGATAACATTTTTAGCTATTTTTTTCTGTCCCAACTTCTAAACTATCACTAAGTATAGAGTCCTAAATTTAAACGATGTGTAGTCAATTAAAATTCTAAGCACGCCCTTCTTCTTGTTGTTTTCTTTCACTCTCTCTATTACACCGTGAAAAATTTAAACACGTGTGCACTTTCCATGGTACAGATTCCGCGATTATCAACTTTTCTCGCCTATCAAAAATAACATTTGAAAACAACAAGAATCTATAAATTAAATAACTTATTAATAAGAATTGAAATATCACCCTTGAGACCTCATCCAATTATTGATAATTTCGTCTCTAATGTATGATAAAATAATAAAACTTATTTAGTGTTGTGAGTCCAATCAACTACACCAAATTTTTACGAACCTTTAGTGGTCGGATTTAAATACAAAATATATACATACATATACATTTTATTGTTTAAAAAAAATTAAAATAAGAAAAAAACACGTTTTACTACAAAATAAAAATATGATAAAAAAAACTTATTGTTGACTTCAAATCCTTTGACCTTTTGCAATTGAGGAATTCTTAGAACAATATACAAGGCTTCTGAACTTATTTCAACGATGTGAATTCCAGAGTGAAAGAAATTAATGCCTCTTAAAATTTGTCTACATAAAAAAAAATTCAACTGAGATTGAATATATATATAAAAATAGTAACATTTTACTCAAAATAAATAAAATAACATATCTCATAATTTTTTTAAATTCTCAGAAATATCAATTGCACCTTTTAAAATAAAACAGCATTTTTTTTTTCACGAGATCGCTTAAAATGCATTTATATGTGCTACATATCACATAAAAAAACCTTGTTGTGTGCCTCCTCTTCTATTTTGAAGGGACTCATCATATGTGCATGATTTATAGTCATAACATGGTACATTTCTATCCTCGATACTCTACGATAGCTCGCATAAAAATGACTAAAATCTATTTAGAATAGGAGTATAGTAAATTATTATAAAACAAAAATAATGAAAAAATTAATTTGAATCAAGAACATGTGTTTGGTTTGAAGAGGATATTAGCAATGATTTTACTAACTCTTTTTCAAAAGATAAATTTATGTAAAATACAATGAAAAATATGTTGAAATTGATGCAAATGATGTATAACATTAACTAAAAACTGAAAACGAAAAATATAATAAAGCAAAATCATACTTAAATGTATGAGCTTTTGCATCAACATCTTTTCTTCTCTCCATCTCTCTGTTCACTCTTACTTCCCCTCACTCGTTCTCTTATTCTCTGTCTCGGCTACAAACTCAGCCTCTCCTCTCATTTCTCCTCTTTATAATGCTCTTCCTCCTCTCAAAACAAAAAACCACCCACAAGTCTCCCTTCTCTTACTCTCTGATGTTTTGTTTTTCTTTTCTTCCTCTGTATTGATTCAACCCGGCCACCCCCTTTTATAGCCCCAGCCAACCTCCGTTTCCTTCTTCACTAAAGAAAATCAACACCAAGCCTTGTCAGCTCTCTCTCTCTCTCACTTTCTTTCTCCCCCATCACCAAAAACAAAACAAAAAAAGCCTGCCGAGACATGTGCATGGACGGACGTGGATAATAAGAAAAAAAAACTAAAATTAGATACTTAAAATAACATATAAAAAAATGAGAGAATAATAATTAAATAACATAATTTATATGAACATAAAAATGAAATTATATTTCACAAACTAAACTTTGTATTGATGGATATTTGATGGAGCAATTAAAAATCAAATAAGCAATTGAATATGGAGACTTAAAAAAAAAAATCAATCTTTAAATAAATATTTTTACATGAATTTAAAATTTAAAATTCTTTTATTAAATTCACTCAAACCATCCATTTTCATTTCATTAAGTAAAAACTTAAAATAGTACATTTTCTATTAAATTCACCTCTACTTGTGACTCTTTTTTTTTTTTTTTGGTTTATGTGATTCCCTACCGCTACCATCCATAAAGCCTGCTGGTTTTTGGATTTTTTTTTTTTTATAGTGTAATGATCATAAATATTTTATAAAATAAAAATTTTAAAACACAATTTAAAGATAAAACTGCTTTATTAGATAAAAACTTTTAACTTTAATAGTAAAATTTAAATCTACTTTTTAAATTGTTGCCAACCTACGTTGTCAAAGAAATGGATTGAAAACTATTAAATGACAATTTTGCCTCTGACAAGGTTTGTTTTTTCTTTTTTGTTATTTCCATTTCCAAATGGATGCACTTGTCGGTGAAATTTATCATATAGACATTAATTAAGAAGGGACCTCACGACATTCAATTCTGAGGACCAATCATACCGCTTCCTATAAACTCACTTATACTCTTATTCCTGTTTGAAAAACGGAATTGGTGGGTATAAAGATAATATAAAGATGGTATAAAAATAAATAAAGAAAATATTTTTTGTTTATATAGTATTACTTGGTATTACAAAACCAGTTTAAACGAATATAAGAGAGTATAACAATTTTAAGTAACCTTTAGAATAAGTTATATTCATTTTATCTATTTTTATGGGTCCACATATCAAATCAACTATCAACATCTTTTATACATCAAATAGTTCACATGTCAAATTAACCTTTTTACACTTTATTTATATTTTATTATTAATCAACCAAATAACTCAACCTTTATTCTTATGTTTTCCAATGAGAATAAAAAAAACACAACCAAACAGAAAATCTCTTATTCATATATATTTGTTACCTATGCTTGCATAGTTATCTATCCAGAATAACTCAATTCCGCTATCTAAACGGGGACTTAATTCATGCTTTCTCTTTGGCATCTAATTAAGTGCACGTTTAAAAATAGAGTTTGAAAATCAATTTTTACATTTTACAGATTTGTATACAACTTTTAAGAGTGTAATGATGATGATTCGTGTGTGTAATAATGATGGTTGTTTTACAAAAACACATATTTCGATGTACAGTTTAGAGATAAAATTTAGTGATTATGATTTATTTAAGTTGACTTATTTGATAAGAGTTTTTGACTTTTAGCTTTTAAATGATAATATATTTGACTTAATATTATCCCAAAAACTAAAAATTGCTTTTTATATTTGTTATCAAACATACACAAACAATTAATGTCAATTTATTTAACCGATCTTCAATTCCTCATCAGGTGTTACTTTTTAAGTCAATCATGGTTAGTGTTTTTAACTAACAAAATGTGAGCTTACATGATTATTCTCATTAAAGAATTTATATTTGGAAGCTCCAAACTTTACATATCAACTATTGGTGGGAGGTTGAGTGGGTTGCTAGTTTATTTTGTCTGTATATAGAAACAACAACAATTAAATGTAAATACAGTAAATGAGAGTGTAATTAAAATATAAAAGGTTGATATGATATTTTAATATTTTGACTATTTTATTTTTCTGCGCTAGATGTTCTTCAAAAAACGACATAAAATTAAGGGGGGGGTTGTTTTGTTTGGTTTTGTGTCTGTAAGGATTAGAAAAGAACATTATTTTTAGCCTCAGTGGTCCCCGGCCTGTACTATCTTTTTATTTCATCTTATTCGAAACAAGGACTGCCCCCATGATTTTCCGCAAAAGAAAAGCCCAAATCACGGAGTGAGAAGATCATTAAATAAAATTTAAAAATAGTACATTTTCTACTAAAAATTAACCTGAATCAGTGATTCTCGACAACATCCCTAAAAGTAACTTTTAACTATTGTGGTTATACCAAATCAAATCACATAATTATTTAAAAATTAAAAATTAAAACTGTTGTCAAACAGATAAATTTAAATACATCACTGTTATTAAATTTTATTTTTAAATTGTATATCAAAATCTGTGTTTTATAAAACAGTTATCATTATAAAACCATCAAATCATCATCATTACTCCATCAAAATATATGCATGAAACTATAAAAAGTTAAAAATAATTTTCAAACCATATTTACGATCGTCACTTAAAATAAAAAGCTGAAACCGTACATTATCTATTAAGGGGGTGTTTGGCAACACTGATAATAAGTGATTATTAAGCTTTTTACTGAAATAACCTCCTTAAGTGTGTTTGGTTGGGATCAATGAAGCAGTGATTATTTCCTCATTAAGAGAAAATGTACTGAAAAAAGATCAGCTGGCTTACCTAGATGAAATAATCGGGAAACTCGTTCAACACTTTGGTCCGCCTGTGAAAAGACGAAAGTACCCCGGTTACTTTGTTGTTCTTACATAGGGTATTTAAACCCTTTTTCATCTAATGGTGCCTTCTCTCTCCTTCAAAACTTCTGCTGGACGAAAAAGCAAAAACAAATGCTTCCTCGACTACGACTTGCCCGAACCATTGCGCGGCCCCGCACGTGTCACCCCCAAGGACGGCCCGCCGAATCGCCATGATCGGCGCGGGCGCCGCCGGCCTCGTCGCGGCGCGCGAGCTCCGCAGGGAAGGACACAGCATCGTCATCTTCGAACGCGCCGACGGCGTCGTAGATCGTCATCTTCGAACGCGCCGACGGCGTCGGCGGGATGTGGATCTACGACGCCGCCGTCGAATCCGACCTTCTCAGCCTCTCTCCTCGACGGAGGGTCGTCCACACGAGCCTCTACGAGTCGCTCCGCACCAACCTCCCCAGGGAGTCTATGGGCTTCCTCGACTACCCGTTCTTAGCGAGGGAGGCGGAGGACGGGTGGGACCAGCGGAGGTTCCCGGGGCACGGGGAGGTGTTGCGTTATTTGGAGGATTTCGCGCGGGATTTTGATTTGGGGCGGATGATTCGGTTCGAGACGGAGGTGTCGCATGTGGGGATGGCCAACGACGATTCGGGCGGCGGAGGGTGGACGGTGAGGTCAAGACGGGCGGACGGGGACGGTGAAGGAGAGGAGGAGATGAGTGAGGTTTATGATGGGGTCGTTGTTTATTGGGATTTTATTGGTTTTGATTTTGTGAATAATGAATGAGTCTGTCGTAATTTGAGTGGTAGTTGTTGTGAATTAGAACCAGAGGGAAAGGAAGAAGAAGATTTTAGATGTTGATTTTCTTTTAGTTGACATATTGTTACATTGTAATGTTCGATGATAGCTATTTTTGTCGTGCTTTTTTCATTTCAGAGATCGAATTTATTTGGTGATATGAGCTGATGATTTAGGATTTTAGGTGTGGGATTTTATTGGGCAAAATAATAATCTTTAATATTTTCAAAAAAACATGTTTTTTTTCGTTTCAACCAAACATCAAAATAACATTCAGCACTTATAAAATAGACCAAAATACCCTTCCAATAATCACATAAGTCAACTGGTTAATCAAACACACTTATTTAAAATACTGCTTAATATTTTTCATTGAACCAAACGCTTTTTTTTCTAAACTCTTAAAGATTATCATCCTTCCTATTTCTGCACTTAACAATCAGCACTTAAAATCCGCTTTCCGTTGTTGCCAAACAGCACCTAAAATTCACCTCAGCTAGTAATTCAGATTTTTTATGTTTTATGTCTATGTCCATCACTCTACCACCCATGTGACTTTTCTCTCCCCGGGGCAATACCTCTTCCATTTTCAATTCTACAACCACTCTCTCACTGACAAGACCTGTACCATCTTTCCTGAGCACATGCAATACCATCCATAAAGCCTGCTGCGTCGCAAGACTTTTTTTTTTTTATGTACGTGTCTTGCTGAGTTTTTTATGTCGTATCTTATCTGAAGACTAATATAATCTCTTAAATTTTAAAATCAAATCCGATTATTTGATGGACATATAAAATGCATCTGAGATTCAAGTAAAAAAAATATATCCATCCTTTTAAGAATGAAGCTTTTAAAATTTTTAGCTAACTTTTAACCCCATGCCATTCAAAAAAAGAAAAAAATTCACCATGCAAGCTGACAGAATCTTTTAAAAAATTTTATTCGTTGATCTAAATGGAAAGGGCTCATCCATTTAATTAAAACTTAGTTCACAGCCAACAGTATTAATTAAAACTCAGGTCACTGCACCACCTTTTGAATGACAGGTCTCCCTCCCTTAATTGTCACATCAGCTTTATTTCCAGTGTTTTAAATATCAGGTCCTCTAATGGGTACTTCTGTCATGCCGTTTTCCTTTGGGTATGTGTTTGTATCATATGTTTTATTTTTTAAAAATAAAAAACTTGAATGCTTTTGCTGTCAAGCAAGGAAAAAGTCACGAGTAGGGGCAAGGGCCAAGGGGGTACTGAAAGAAATATGAAATGACACGATCCTTTTAAGTACAATGATGTGAAGAAGGCTTCTTATATAATAATATTATTTTATCATAAGAAGGGTACCCTGTCAGCCTGTCTTGACTCGACGCTCACACTCACTCTAACCCCACGTGACTAGGCTAGTCGGCTCCCTGTGCACAACTAGTCCTTTCTGAAGTGAAGTGATAGAGAGTTTGTTAATTTTCTCAAAAATCTTGCATGACATGATAATTTTCTATAAGTACTTATTAAAGTTCATACAGATATACAAAGCATTTAAAATTAACAAAAACTTCTATACGTGTTTAGTCTTTATAAAAATTAAAGGTAACCCAATTTTTTTTTTTTTTAACTTAACTTTAACTTATAACAAAGAAATGATTAAATTATTTTTAAATTTTTAGTCACTTTCAAACAACTCAATAAAAATGAATAAACATAAAACATCTTATAAGGATAATTTCATCTTTATATGAACTAATTTGTTTTACGCTTGTTTATATAGACTATAATGCTTACAAAAATTACATGATAATAAAAAATTCTATCAAATTTAAATGAACTTTTAACCTAAAGATGATAATTAGATGTTTTTAATTTTTTAAAAATAATATATATTATCTAATAATATATATGTTTTTAAAATAAAATATGTATAATAATAAATTGTATAAATGTATTTATAAAAAATTATAAATTTTAATATTAAACATATATTTTATTTATGAGAGTAGGTCTAATATGTGTGATAATTATTATGTGTGATAATTATTGAAATATATCACATGTCATAAAACAATAAAAGACAATAATTACTCTGTTATCACTTTAATGGTCGTTGATTATTAAATGTATATAAATCATCCATCACTTTGATGTACGGATTGTACTGTAAAGTTATCGATGTAATAACACCACGTCACTTTATTATTTTCACTATGTGTAAAGTGATTAGGTACCTCAGTGACTCACTTTATCAATCATCCAACCAACTAGCTTTGTTCGGTTGTTTATTTAAATTACAAATCCTAATAATCGAATTGTACATAAAGTGATTTCATACCCAATAAATTGATTGTTTCATTTGATTCATAAACTATGTTATTCAATTAATCAACAGTATAATTTGATACAAATGATACTAAAAGTACTAAAGCCCCAGTTGGTAACGAGGTTTGAGCAGATTCCGCTTTTTAAAAAGCTAAAATCTTAAAATCGTGCAACCAAACGGGTCAGATTCCGGCGGAATCAAAAGCTGGATTACTTTTATTTTTTCTCTCGAAATCCGTGTTTTTAAAATCTCAAAAAGAACGTTTTTTTGTCGGAATCGATTTTTTGAATTGAAAAGCAACTTTTTCTACCAAACATTAAACTCCTTCCAAATATTGATTCGTGAATTAAAAAAAAACATTCCAAAAAAGCCAAGGACTAAAATCATCTTAAAAAGCAGCTTTATTCTAAAATCTACTTTTCAATATGTGTTTCCAAACGGAGCCTAAGAAAGATAAGAGTACATACAATCCCAAATACATTTTCCAACTGTTTTAATTTTATAAAAATAATAAAATTAAATTAATGTGATATATAATATGATAAAAAAATTATATTATTTCATTTTAAATTTAATGCACTCTTTCTTAATGAAATAAAAAAAAATTAATGACACACGCGGAGATAACATGTTTATACGAGGTTGTATTTAATATCGTAAAGACTTGTGTATAAACACTTTTTCATTCAAATGAAATAAAAATAAAATAAATCCTATATCAAATCTCTGTTTTTGTCACCAAAAACAGTTTTTTTACTTTTAATTTTTCTTTTTAGTTTTAGTTTGGTAAATTAGGTAGGTGAGCAATTATTAATATTACCCACCTACCCCTATGTAAACTCAGAGTTTTAGAATTGATTATGAAAAAAATTGTCAGGTTCTAGTTTTATTGTATGGTTGTAACATTATAAAATACAAATTTTTTAAACACAATAACTGTTCAATTGTACAATCAAACACATCTTATTTAATATGTAAAAAATGCCATCCTTTGTTCATGCTTCTCGCTCTCCTTTCCCTCCATCATTGCGCGTGTATCATCATCTGAAATTCAAATACTACCATGAACCCATGTTTTCACCTCCTAACTCTTTTAAAATAGCATCATGTTACTTTTCTATGGCAGTTTCCTTTCTTGGTAATTTTTAAATGTTGAAACTTTAAAAAAAAAATTGTTTGAAATTTAATATTTAAATAAAAATCATTTATTAATTTTTTTATCGTTGGATTTTTTATCTACGAGAATTTCAATAGAGATTAGGAAACTAAATATTACAAATGTAGTTGAAGTTGTGAATACGTACATGTAAAATTATATTTAAATCCATTTTTAATGTGTGTTTGAAATAAAGTTAAAAAAAAATTATTTTGACTAAAATATTTTAAATAAATTTAATTTTAAAAAATATATTATATTATGTTTATTAAAAATTATTACTAATGTGTTAATTAAATTTTTAATTAATTTTTATTTTATAGATATGTTTAGAAACATGTTAAGTTTTTTGGATTTAAAAAAAATAAAAACAAGAAAAAAATCGATATAATTCTTTGAAAGGTTAGCTGATTAATCTTGTAAAATTCAAATATCATCACTGGCATTCATGTTTTTTAAAAGTGAACTTTTTTTTTCTTTTCACAGGCTCCTTTGATGCAAAAGAAAAGGTGCTATGATATAATGATTCTTTTTTAATGTGAATTGCTAAAATAAAGAAAAATAAAAAATTGTTGATGCGGTAGATTCTTTCTTAGCTGTGTACCTTAATATTAAAAAAAAGAAATTTTTTAGCTTTATCAAACATGTCAATTTAAATAAATAATTATTTAAAAGTTAAAATTTAAAATATGTTATCAAACATATTAATTTAAATACATTACTGTTATTAGATTTTATCATTAATTATTATTACACTTTTAAATAGTGTATTACACTTACAAAAAAAGTGTATATAAAGTTTTAAAAACTAAAATTTTAAACGTTACCTTTAATTTAATTAAAAAAGCTACTATTAATGTTTGAACAAGCTTGCGACAGGTGTATTTTTTAAAGCCTTCATTGATGGTCGATCCATCTTTTATAAGCTCCTTTAAAAAATTTGTCTGTACAAGTTTATGATCCATCTTTCACATTTCTCTTTCCATCTCTCCCTGACAAGCACAGTCGACCACTGACACACCACTTTTGGATGTACATCAGTATTTACACCTAATAAATCTCATCCTATCATCTACAGAAACAAACAAAACACATCACACCAATGTCTAATCTTTTGCACGGTTCCGACATTGAGCAGTGAATAAGCGCTTGAATTTGATTTTATTTTTGAATAAAAATGTAGATATAACTATATAATAAATTAATGAAAAAACTGCTATTGTTTGTACAAGGCTTGACACAGGTGAATCACATAAAAGCTGAGTTGGTGTGCTGAATTTGACTTAAAGGCTGACTACATCTTCACACAAAAATAAAGAAAAAGGGTAAATAGATTTTGAGTGTGTTTACCAGGGTTATATGGACTTTCTTCGAAGTCAGGGGGTTGTATAGATATAGGAAAGATTACACGGGGGTCATATGAATTTTTTCTTTTTATTTAATGAAGGACTTTCAAGGGGCTATAAAAGGGGAAGAAGGGGAAGGACTTAAAGGGCAAGTGGAAGAGTTGCTTGAGTTAAGTGTGAGGGAAGAAAATAAAAAGAAGTAGAAATGGAGGATGGAGGATTTAAAGGGCAAAGGGTTTTGTTTATTCAATGGAGGAGAAGAGTTGATTCGGTTAAGAGAGAAAATGAGAGTGTGAGTGAGGAAAAGTAATTAATTGTGACATTCGTGGAGTATGCTTAGTATGCAAAGTAATCATTTTGTCCTTGGTCAGGACTTGTGATGGCAAGGGGTCTGTGTCTTGCGAGAATTTGTTAGCACTTTTAACTTTGCTAGGTGTTATATTGTTTTCATGATTTGCTTTGAATGTTTTTTCTTCTCTTCAGATATCAGATACAAGGGAGAATGTGTCATCATATATGATGATTGATATCAGATATCAGATATCATCGAAAAGAAAAATTTGAATTCATTTTTGAAAGTTGCAATACTAGAAATGACTTCAAAGATAGAAGCGTACCACGTTATAACTGTGGATCATGCACATATGATGAGACCATTTAAAATAAAAAGCAATAAGGTTTTTTGGGTGATGTGCCGCAAATATAAATACAGTTTGAGTGATCTTGTGGAAAAAAAAAAGCTACTGTATTTTAAAAGGTGCGATTGATATGTTCGAGAATTTCAAAAAAAATGTGAGGTGAGTTATTTTATTTATTTTGAATAAAATATTATTATTTTTATATTTACATTTAATCTCAGTTGAAGTTTTTTTATGTAGACAAATTTTAAGAGACATGAATTTCTTGAACTCTAATGGAATTCACATCGGTGGAATAAATTCAGAGACCTTATATATGTTCCAAATATCCTTCAATTTTAAAGATAAGAGAATTCAAAGTCAACGGTAAGGTTTTTTTTTATCATATTATTATTTTGTAGTAAAATGTGCTTTTTGCTTTTTTTAATCTTTTATTTGAAAAATGAAATGTTTAAGTATGCATATATTTTGTATTCAGATCCGACAACTGAAAATCATGAAGAATTGTGTGTAAAAGATTTTGAAGGCTTGTATAAAGATTCTTAAAAATTTGGTACAGTTGGTGGGACTCACAACACAAAATGAGTTTTATTATTTCATCCAGATATCAGAGACGGAAGCATCATTAATAGGTAGGAGGACTCAAGGGTAATGATTTCAATTCTTATTGATTTATTATTTAATTTGTAGATTCTTATTGTTTTTCAAATGACATTTTTGATAGGCGAGAAGAGTTGATGCTCGTGGAATCTTCACTGTAGAAAGTGGACACATGTTAGAATTTTTTACGGCACGTAATGCAAAGGGTGAAAGAAGACGACAAGAAAAAAGGCGTACTTTGGATTTTGATTAACCGTGCATTGTTTAACTTCAAGATGCCATACTGGGTGATGGTTCAAAAGTTGAGACAGAAGAAAATAGCTAAAAAGTTATCAATCCCTATAAGACGAATTATGAAAATCATGAGAAATTACAGCATATCACCAATATGTGCTTGTATGTTTGTTAAATGTATTTGAAATCTATTTCTGTTTGTGATTGGAAACACAATTTGAAAATCAGCATTAAACTTTATACATATTTGTTTCGGATGTAATGATGTGGGTTACCTTTTAATTAATAAATGAATCACGTTTGTTGTTGATAACAAAAACTCCTCTTGTTGGAATAAACACAATTTTCGTGACATATTTTTTATGTAATGATGAAGATAACTTTTTAATTAAGTATGTTTATTTAATAACATGTTTAAGGCTTTTATCTTTTAAATATGCTAAAAGAAACTATAATTGAGTTACCAAATGCACCAAGTTCCATTTTAATTAATATGGTGTGGCATAACTCACAGGAAGATGAAAAGCCAGCCTACTACCCAAATATCATCAGAGGTATGATTCATTTAAGGGTTTTTTAACGAGTGCTCTTATGATACTTGTCAATCCTTATTTATTATTAAATTTTTTATGAAATTCAATAAGATATTAATCAATAAATTGAAGAATTTTAAAATACTAACAATACCCTTAACAATTCACCAGTTTTTTTCTTCTTCCCCTAATACTCAATTTTTTCCTTCCATACACAAATTTTTTACCTTCACTCTCCTCTCCCACAAAAGTTTAAGCAAAAAATGTAAAAATGTACATATCTTTTCATTTTGTTCTTATCTCATATCTCATATGGTTGTGAACTTGTGATACTTGTTTTAGTGTTGCTTATATGAATATATTTTTTTGTACGGTATATAAGATACTTTATTTTCATTCTTCTTTATTTGATTTAATTTTTTTGTTTTAAATATTTTATATGTACCTCCACTCTTTATTGAATTTTTTTATAATTTGAATTTATTTCAATATATAATAAATAAATGGCATTGCATGCTTTCACCGGAGCTTTACATCTGTGTAGGTGAATTCGTGAAGAATGAAAAGAGGGAGGTGCTTTGTAATATTGTTTATAGAGCAAATGTTGAAATTTTACGGTGAATTGGTATTGCAGATTGTGCATTAAAAAACATATTAATAAAAAATAAATTATAGGACATACATGTAAAAAAATGCCGATTAAGAAATAAAAAGAAGTGCAATACGGAATCAGGTGGGAGGGAAAAATTGAGTATGGGAGTGAAAAAGAAAAAAATGTGATGACTTTATTAGGGGTGTTGTTGCTATTTTTAAAAAAAAATTCTATTTATTAATTAATATCATAATTAAATTTAGTGGATTGTTTAAAAAGTTAACAATAAATGTGGGTTAACTATTTGTTTAATACACAAGTACAAATAGTCCTGTTATACAATATATCTTGTTTTAACCTTTCAGGCTTATGGCTTATACAGGGCTGCTCTTGAATTCTGTCATGTTCAATCTTTCAACAAAGTTTGGATTAATTGGCGCAGCTACCTTGATTGTTCTTATGTCAGATGTTAAGAGAAAACCATTCAAGCACTTTGAAGCTTGAATGTACAGTTATTTTTATATGTCTAAAATTAAAGCTAAGTTTGGTTCGGTGGAATGTTAATTTTAAGTGTTAATTATGTAAGTGCTGATAATTTAAATAATTCAAAAAAAAAACTATTTGGTTCATCAAAAATATAAACATTGATCCTGATAAGTGTGTTTTGTTCACCACTTATTAGTAATGCTTATGCAAGAGTATTTTGATTCATTTTATAAATGTTGAATGTTATTTTGATGTTTGGTTGGACATTTCAAATAGAGTACTTATTTGTTATGTAATATACATGTACCAATCATTTAGAGAGAGAAAAATGAAATGCGATGTGGAATCCTAGAGAGATAAACTATTATATGTCAAATATCTAGAGAGAGAAATGGTAAATATGCATTTTAAATAAATCATATTCAATAGTATTATCATTACAAATTGTACATTAACGTGAATACAAAATTATTTACACAGTTTTCCCCTCCTATTTTGGGCTTGGGACCCGCAATGGAAAATCCCAAGGCGAAGTTAAAAATGTTTTTCTTCTTACAGAACATGTAAACCATATTTTATAAACTGTATATAAACATTCATAATAAACCATATTTTCTTGAGTGAATCTATAGAAAATGAAAGTTCCCTTTCGGAACCCTTGTCAGTTCTTTGTTCTTTCTTTTTTTTTTTTTTTTTTTTTTTTTTTTTTTTTTTTTTTTTTGCTTCAAACAATATAATGGAAATCAAATGACCCTCACTGAATTGTGGACAGTTGATTTATATCAAACCAAAACCACAATAACAAAATTAAGGCTTTTGTTGCTTCTTTGAAGCTGGGGTTGGCTTCCCCAAACTTCAAGATAATCCGATTGCCATGTGACAACAAGTATTTCAGCATATTACATCTTAGCACAAAATTTACAAGCATGCCATTATTCAAAATCATTGATCCATCATCCATGTGAGGATTACGAGAGAAACCCTAAATCACCAGTCAAGAAAATCACCTCTTCTTTCTACTGAGCTTATGCTCGATCTGATCTGCTGCTATTGGGATGTGATGGAGAGGAGCACTGAGCTTGGAGAGGGTAGCCTTCTTGTTGGGGGGGGGGGGGGGTGGGGCGGGGACAGTTCGACAGGGCTAGCCTCTACCGGAGCGTCCAACCTCCCAGTGGGAGTTCGGCATAGGCTGACTTGTACGCCTCCTTCGTGAGGCGGGCGTCGTGGGTGGCAGCGGCGGAGGAGGAGGGGGAGGTGGAGAGGAGGACGGTGGTGCGGGGTATTCAAGGGCGGATATGACAACGTCGATCTCCTCCATGAGTTCTTCCAGTGTCGGAGGGAAGGATTTCACGAAGTCAAAGGGGGTCCAAGTTTCACCGCCAGTGGAGGAGGGAGACCATGCTAGGTTTCGCAAGTTTTGAGAAAAAGTCGAATTACGAGAGAGAAAGACTGAAAAGGTGGGTCATGCACCCTATGTAATGATGAGTTTTAGGCAGGGGCTGAATAGCCATTTCGCATGGGTTTTAAAAGGGCGGAAGGCGTTCGACTTAAAATGATAAAAATATTTATTTTATTTATGTATTAAAGCTGATTATTATTTTTTGTATATCTAAATAAATTAAAAAAAGTAAAATTTACATTATGAAATATTATTTTGAATATTTCTAAACGTTATAAAATCTTTTTGGACATTTTATATATGTTTAATATGATTATTATACAAAATAATGTCCTTATACAAGACATTTATAAGATAAAAATGATAAATAAATTGAAAAAACTTTAAAAATTTAGGAAAAATCCAAAAAATAAATATTGTAGCCGTTTTGTGTATTTCTTAAATTTAGAAGATTTTTTTTGGGTATTTTCCCTTATATCATTATAATTTTTAAAATTTTTGCAGACTATCATTCTAGTTAAGTTTTGTCTTTTTTATCAATATATTTATTAATGCCATTAAGTCATGCTGAAATTTCAAAATATTTTATACATATTTCAAAAAATATAATAATTATATTTATTTTGTCAAAAATCTATATTTTTCTATACATAATGAAAAATATAGAAGTTCAAGATTTAAACAAAAAATATTATTTAATTTATCCAAGATGCATTAAAAGAATATATATCTTAAACATTAAAGAATTTTCATTTTTTTTGTTATATTAATGTATCATAAGAAGACCATTAGTTTATAGGGATAAATCCAAATAACCCTCTGCAAACAATATGAAATCCTTATAATCCTCTAAAAACACCTGTATAAACTCAAATACCCTCATGAGTTAAATTTTCGTTAACAGATGATGAATATTCTGTAAATATTCAGTTTGGTTAACCTTAGCTGCAAACACAATATACCAAAAATCTAATTCAATTGGTTAAAAACGTAAAAAAGTCTTCTGTAAATAACGATTTTAACAATTCAGATAGGATTTTATAATTAACCTAGAGGGGTAAAATCGTCATTTACAGTACATTTTTTGCATTTTTAACAAATTATAGGGTTTTTTGGTATACAGTGTTTTCAGTCATGATTAATCAAACAGAATATTAACATAATATTCATCATTTATCAATAAAAATTAAATTCAAGAGGTTATTTAGATTTACAAAGTGTTTTCAGGAGGATATATAGATTTCAGACTATCTAAAGGGGGTTATTTGGATTTTTCCCTATTTTATATAAACTCTAATCATATATCATCGATAAAATAATGAAGTTATAAATATAAAAAAATAATTCAATTATTTATTTACTTGTGAAAATAATGTGGATAGAGAGGATAGAACGATTAGTTAATGATGTGATGTTTTTTTAGTTAATTCACACATGCATATCACACGAGACCGGATTCGATCAGGACTGGATCCGATCAGTTAGGTCTGTATCGAACTGGACAACGTGAAAATTGAACTGCACCACATATAAATCGAACTGTACAATCAATTGTTGGATATATATTTCACACTTCTATTGGATACTGATGATACTTAGGAATTCATATTTCTTCCGATAGTTGATTGGATCAAATAAGAGAGTGAAATATATATCCAACAATTGGTTGTGTATTTTGATTTATTAGTGGTACAGTTCGATTTTCATGTCGTCGAGTTCAAAACTTACCAAACTGACCGGATCCAGTCCTGACGGATCCGGTCCCATGTCACACGAATTGTTTAGAATATTTTTTGAGATTATCATTTTGTTTTACTTATTAGATTAATTTACAAAATCATATTGATAATAAAAATGTAAATATAGATCTTACAATATCAGTAATATGTATTTAAATTTGTATAGTGCGTTAATCTTATTAATTGAATGAAATTCACATTTAAATTGCATTAAAAAATTCATATATTGCGTTATATGGATTAATGATCATTTGAATTTCTTGTCACCCATATCATTTGAAGCCGCCCGAGCGTACTAAGGTACCTCACCGGGATATTTAATCATAAGTATGTCCACATGTTAGCCAATAATAACTTAACATCTTGCAAAAAAAATATTTATTTTTTAAAATAATTAATAGTCATTTTGATATAGTTAAAAAGTAACTAATAATAAATTGACATCATCTTATGATATCTAAAAAATAGCAAAACAAAAAAATTTACATAACCAATAAGATTTAGAGCCATTTTTAAATCCTAAAAAAATAGGAATATGAAATGGTGAAGCCTAAAAAATTGTTGTTATTGATTTTCGCACTCTTTTATGCTTTTCAATATATTCCTTCTTTATTTTAAAAAAAAATTCTTCTCACTCTATTTCTTCTTTATAAAAAAAAAATCCTCTTGAACTTCTTTTTAGACCAATGGATGCCCACACAACAATGGATGCCAATATTCAATCCATTGGCTCGTCTGATATCTGGTAGGTTGGTCATTCCACATAAGTTCTCATCCCCAAAAGGGACACACGTATAAATCCAAATAACCCGTGTCAGCCAACATAACCATATGTTAATCCACATGGAAAATATTTATTTTACACTCACATGAAAATAGTACTTCCTTCTCCACTATCTCTTCATAGACTTTTATCCTTCATTTTGCGCCGATCGAACCTCTGCACATCCTCCACTCCGGCCAATCAAACCTGCTCAATCTGGCCATCTCACCCGCCCGTTTTGCATGCTTAATTTATAGCTTCTCTCTTGAAAGATGAATGCAATCAGTTTTACTTTGTATCAGAGCATTATATGCGTGCAACAAAATGATGAAATTGATTCATTTGAACAATGCTGTGAATTGGTAGTACACGGTACGGTTCTCCCTTGACTTAACATGGTCTCATTGACCCAAATAACTTTCTGTTAGAAAAACTTTTATCGAAATCAGATTAAACAACTAATCAGAGGATCAAACTGCATATTAAAACAGAAAGGGTTCAGAGATGACCTGGATGGAGGCATGTAGAACGCTGTCTTAAGAACAAAATCGTCCCCTCAATCGCACAGGGTACTCGACGATTTGCTCCCCGGATACAACCACCCAACCTCGCTGATCTTCTCCTCTGGTGTAGCAGGAAGAAGAATTCGTGAACCGGTCGCTGACTCGAACAATCGCCAAAAGAAGAACAAAACTTTTCTGGATGAAAAAGAGAGAACGCTAAGATTGCATACCTTTGCAGTTCTCCCATAGCCTGTTTATATAGGCGTGGGAGAAAGAGAGCCGTTTGAGACAAAATTCGAACGGACGAATGTTCGCCCTCAATTACGCGGCGCCTTAATCAAGGCGGTTACGAATCGCGTTGCCCTAATCACGGCGGTTGCAGATCGTGCTGCACGGCGCCTTAATCAAGGCGGTTACAAATTGCGTCGCCCTAATCACGACGGTTACAGATCGCTCCGCGGCGACTGTTACGACTGAGACAAAAACTCTCTATCTCTGTTATCTCTTCCAGACGACCCAAACTCAGACCCAGACCCGAACCCAAGCCCAAGCCCAAGCCCAAAGCCCAAATACCAAATACAAAATACAAATGCAATCCACAAATCCTTGCCCTCCCTTGGGACCCTACTCAAGTACCAACCCTCTGCCTTATAAGGAGGAAATGAAAGAAAAAATAACCAATATGGGATTATGTTTTGAAGTCCCAAATCACTAAAACAAATAGAGGGAACACATCTTTTTTTCCCTCCAAAATTTTTTAAAACATTTGAAACTTATTTGAACTCTTTTGAATAAAAAAATGGGACGGAAAACCCAAACTTTAAATAAAAGTTTCTAACACTTTCAATTCACTATCACCCTCCATTCAGGCTTGTAAGTTGTAACATTCACTTTGAAATATATGCACGGATAGCAATGTCTACCTTTTTCAAAACATTCAATTCACAAGAGATAGAGATTTTTTCAGACCACAGTTTCATGAAGATAGTTTAAACAACATGAAACCAGGGTTTCTCGTTCAATTTGATAGCAGGCTTATCCAATTATCCAAAGAATATAAGCATTAAAAAGCTATACATATTTACATATTCACATAAAAGCATAAGAGGGGGGGCACTAATAAAAGTGAGCATCCATAAGCAACCAAGTCCTAAAGAACGTATCAGAGACAAGACTATAAGAATACCAGTATTAATTTGCACCCTCTGTTTTTCTCTTGCTTTTAGTCCCCTGTTTTTTGGTTCCCACCCCTTTTTTCTTTCAGTTTGGTTCTGGCCACTCCCCGATCCATTTCAGGTCATTTGTCGTGAAAGTTTTCCTTGATAAGCAAATACCCCCTGGGTTAATTTTCCATCAACTTGAGAGGATTATATAATTGGCATAATGCTATCATGAAAATATACATGCATATAACCCCTGAAAGTTAATCATAAAATATAAAAAAAACTAGGCATTACAAAAATGCTCTTCCACTTCCCATGCATCGCCTCCATGTCGAGAACCTGCCGAAATCCACCCGTGAACCGAGCGCCCGCATCAAATACCGCTCAAATCCGTGCACACGCGCGCGACCGTCGCAAGCACAAAAGCGTCATCATCGCACCCTCTCATGTTATACGTACCATAAGAAGAGATCAAAATCAAGATGCTAAAACCTTAGAATATATTGAAAAAGTCACACATTAAAGCAAAAACAATAGCAAAGTCATTGATCAATCAAATGAACCCTCCCATGTAGGTAAAACCGTAAAAACATAAGCTGAAATAAAATCAGATCGAATTGACAATTGAAAAAAAATCCTAAATTGATATTTTGGAATGAATATCCGAAATACCGTGGAAAATCTTTATAAAACATGAATATCCTCATAAGAAAATCCTTATGACTGGAAATAATAAAATCGGCTAAGTATTAATATGTAATAACATGACTCATGTTAAAGTATTGTGCTTAAATTTATCATTTTCAAACAGCAAAATGTCATTGAAGTATATAGGAAGTCAATTGAATTTTGAAAAGGTAAATATATATATTTTTTAATTAGAAAAATAAAAAAGGTAAAGATTAAATATGTAACAACGTACATTCTACGCATTCTTTCAACTCTTATCAAATTTAAAAGTGCATGCTTACATCATGAGAAAGTTGCTTCTACACTGAATGTAAGTTGTTATGCATGACAAACAAATATGCATTTTTTATCATTTAAAATTTCAACATAAGCAAGATATTATCCGTAGTAAGCATATTTGTATCAGAAGACATCACAAGATAAACTAAAAATGATGATACAGTGATGATGGGAATATGATTAACATTAAATTGTATGGGAGCAGTGGATGTGGTAATGGACCAAAGGTAGGAAGATAACAAGGTGATAGGGCTGACCTGAGAACCGCAAAGCTTCCTTTTTCTAAGCATATTATTTAAACTACCTAAATTAACTACTAAATGCAACCCTCAATGCACCAACAATCTGAATTACTGACATCCACATCATCAATGCAGCAATCATAGTCATGAGGCAAGCCCGACAGCGCAGTCCCGCGCCACCGGTCCATCGCACGCCGGAAAGCACAGCGAGTCCCCGTTAGTGTCCACCACGCACGCGACCGGAGCCGAACTCACACGTCCTCCATGGGAGATGAAACCCGCTTAAACCCACATCGGAGTTGGTGAGACGAGAAGGACTCATTTTGATTTGGGAACCACCGGATTTGACAGAGGTGCTCACTTTGGAGGAGAGGAGAGGTGAGTGAGGAGACTTGGACGAGGAAATCAGTTTTGAAACCCTAACAGGGGGAGAGTGTTTGGTGGAAATGAATGTAATCTCATGTAGTCTTCCTTCCTGTTTATTTAAACACTTGCTAGTCACCTATTTTGTTTTTTAACATTTTTAATTTTTGCATGTCTCAATGTAATGCATGTTAGTACTTTTCAACATGATAGTATATGAAATTTGGTATGGATCTGATTTACTTAGATTTAGATTAGTTAGTCTAAACACACCATTGCACTCATATAGAGTTCTTTCATTTTTAAACATTCTTTAGAAATTATTAATGGGTTCAAATCATGTTAAAATATATCCTACATTTATAGATTGATATGATAAATCCTATATATATATATATATATATATATATATATATATATATATGATTTGGCATGCACCTCTCACATATGTGAAAAGGTTCAATGGATCAAATCCTGGGGAGAACCATTCTTCTAAAAAAAAATGTAATATAGGATTCTGTAGGGTACTGAAATTTTCTTTATATAATTCATCTTTATTCAAGTATTGTTTTGATTTACATTTGGATATTCTGATTTTGTTTCTCTTTGAATCCAATCGAATTCACATATTTGATTTTTTAGTGTGGGATCTGCTGGTCTGCCTAGCGTGTATGTTGCCTCTGTTCCTCATCCCCGTCGTCAACGCTTTGCTTTGCTCTTCGATTTCATCCTCGTAAGTCCTCTCCTGACAAAACTTGATCTCTTGTTTTTTTTTTTTTTAGATTATTAACAGCAAATAAATCGTAATTTTGTGTATACTTATGATTTTCATTTTGTATGATCAACTATCGGGTGATGTTCTTGGCTTGTTATTCAATAAATATTAAATAATGACTCCTAGAGTTCTATCAGAATTTGAAATCAAAGGATTTCTTTATTTCCAGCTTCATTGCATGATTTTCTTTTGTGACCTCCAATCGTTTCTTTTTAGTTCTATCTTCCAATGATTTAATAATACAGTGGATAGATATCTTGTAAATCTAAAAACAAAGGAATATAGAGAGGGGTTAACAATTATTGATCCCATAGTTTCACTTTCAGTGGGCAGTCTTGGTATGGAATAATTCTTTTTTTTTTTTATCATGGTATCTATGTTGCCATTCAATACTGCATCATATGTAGATATCTGGAATGATTTCAATCGATGAGACGCAGATGACATGAGGTGGAGAGTAATTATGTTGGTGAGGTTATTAGTTACCCGTTGAGGCTCTGGATTGACCTTCTTCTGATGAAGTGGTGCGAAAAGTTGTTAGTCGGTGTCAGGGTTTCTACAAGCTTGGTTGTTGGTAGAGTTTGGTCTATGGCCTGTTACCTGTAGGAGTTCATATCTGTTTAATGATTGGAAGAGGATAACAGGGACTAGGATGATCGTTTTTTTTTTGAAATGTGGAACAGTAGTAGAGGAAGGGGAACTATCTGATCCTCATAATGAGCTTTATCTTTTCCATAAAATGGCACCTTGGAAGTTTTGGGTTGGCAGGGGTCCTCATCTATCAGAACCCTGTTATATGTTGATAATTATTTAATAGGTGTACCTGGGTTCCGGTTTGGGGGATGTAATTCAAGACCATGCTTGGCGCCTCATTCAGCTATATTCCTTGCCCAACATATCAAGTTTGACCTAATGGTTGAAATGGTGGTTAAACTCACAACCAAATGGGGCAGAATTCCAAGACGGAGAAAATAAGTTGATGGTTCATTGCAACCATCTTCAGTTTATCTTCTCATGTTTTATTTTCTTGTATGAGTTTTCATTATGTTCTGTGTTTGAACCTGAGGTTCCATTTTTGTTGCCCTATATATTTATAATTATGTGATGTTTATTTTCTTCACAATGTCTATTTGTAGTCCCCTTTTTCATCTCTTTTTTTTTAAAAGTTATGAATTTACTACATTGAATAGTTAAGATTGTATCTCATATATTTTCCTATCTTGTAGTCGAAATTATATAGCCTGTTGGGTTGGGAATATAGAAAGCCGGAACGAAGCTTCCCTTGTTTATCTATATTTTATTTATGCATACTTAAGAATCATTATGGGCTGGTTTGGCCAGGGTTAAGATTTCAAATATGTTGTGTGAGGATTGGTTGTTCAGACATGAATAGTTAGAAGAGAATTAAATTATTTTTAGAATTAAATTATTTTGAGGTAGAATAACTAAAAATAATTTAATTCACTTCTAACTATTTATGTCTGAAGATGGTCTTTTGAAAAATATATACCCAATCTTTTTTCAAAACCTATATCAATAAGCCCTTTTGTAGCCAATAACATATTCTGAATTTATTTTTACATTCCTCTCTTCCTCTCAAGACGAGGTTGTGCAATATTTGGTTTTTTGTGTTGAGCGATCTAAATAAAAAAATTGATGGTAAGAATACAAGATTTGCTGCGGAGGGGATCGGGAAGGCGCAAAGCGGCTCATTGCGGCTTGGGGTTGCTTCTGTGGAGGCGCCGGGTTCGTGCGGTTCGAATGTAATGCCTTGATCATAGTTCCTTAGGCTGATGGTTGAGGGGGTACTCATGGAAGTCTTGGTTAGACCTCCTAATCATTCTCCTATCCCCCCACTCTATTAGCTCCTCTTGTTCTAGGCTCTTTAAGTTGTTTTTACTTGTGCTTTAATTTCTTTATTTTTTGGACGTATACTCTTTTTGTTCAATCAAAGAAGTGGCAGATCCACCTATCTCATTTTTCAAAAAAAAAAGAAGATTTGATCTATTGTATTCTAGAACTGGTTTATTAGGGACCCTTTGATATTCATTGTTTGTGGTAGGGATAATTTTTTTTAAACAGAAACTGAGATTTTTCATGCCTTGGATTAGTTTTCTGTGTTCCTTTATTCATTCTTATACATCCATTCGGACCATTCCAACATGTTGTTGATTGATTATTGATTACAAGTTTCGAAAGGTCATGTGATCTATTTGTGTTTTGGCTTATCCTTTGTTTTCTAGGTGGTTTATTTAGAATGACGACTTTCAAAAAAATAAATTTTTTTCCTGTATAACAATTTCTGTCTGATGAAGAAATCGGTGTACTTTGTATGATAAATACTTCAATTCCTTTGGTTCACCTTCTATATCATCTTGTATGTAAAGGTGAATGTTTTTTCTCATTCACAACTCACAAGTCACCCTCAAAGGGATGGGATCTTTTTTAAAAATACCCCTAACAAATTTTCATTCCCAATCCCTCACACAATATTCATTCCCAAAAATACTCTATCATATGGATAAAATCTTTTCCAAAACAGTTCTGCTACCTGCCCTAAAAAATTAGGCTTTTTTGGTGAGCCCCAATAGGTGTTATTCCCCTATTGGTTTTTATTTGACTTTTGAAAAAAATAAAATTTATAAAGACCTTAATACTTTTCATAACTGATTCAAAAACTCACTTCCAATTAAAACATACCCCCATTTAAACCTTGTGTAACCGGCTCTTACAAAAAAGGCGTGAAGACGATTCAACGAATCACTAAAAAAAACGTCCACCTATATCTGAAAATAAAATGGTGTATCTGAAATCAAATAGAAACTATGACCAAT
The DNA here is from genome assembly GCA_030737845.1 of Acorus calamus. Lineage (NCBI taxonomy): Eukaryota > Viridiplantae > Streptophyta > Magnoliopsida > Acorales > Acoraceae > Acorus > Acorus calamus. Next base: position 36,444,655 of record CM060860.1, on the reverse strand, counting down.
ATCTGAATGAAAAAAGATGTATCTGGATCAGAATGATATAATGGTATATGAAAAACTTTCAGATACTATATACCACAAATTAACAATGTAGAATAAAAAATTACTTAAGCTAAAAAAATGTGTCATAATCAATTTTTAATTCAAAAAATGTTGGGTTGAAAATAAAAATTCACCCGTACCTAGAAACAAAATGGTGTATCTGAAATCAAATAGTAAGGAAACACAATCTGCATGGATAATTTAGATACACCTGATGTGTATCTAGATTCAAATAAAAACTCCGATCGCACAAATGTAAACAAGGATTCAAACTGAATCTAAATGATTAAACATTCTCAACTTGGATCAAAATGTTTTATTTTGATCGAATAACTTAACCTAAAACGACCGTCATTGATTCACCACAAATAGATCGATTCCTCACAAAAATATGAATGGATTCCTCACAAAAATTGGAATTGAGTTTTTGTTTTCTGGTCCTCTACATATGACGAATCGATTAATGTATTTCGTTTAAACAATATGATAAATCGTAATCACCTCCATGAAATAAGAGATCAGTTACATATTAGACTCAGAAATGACAGGGTAAATGTGGGATTTTAACCGTGCCACTTCATGAGGCCTGGGATAGGACTTATCATTTAGGGCCCAAAAATCATTATTGTTTCTAAAATACCCCTAACAAACATTTTTATTCCTAAAATATACTCCACCACATCCCACAACATCTGATCCTATAAAAAAATATATCTCAAAAAATTTGGAACCAACAACTTTTCCCCCCAAAAAAAAATTTTCTTTTGCCTCTCATCAAAGAAAAAACTACTTATTTGAAAATTTTGATTTTTAAATGTATGTTTTAATATCTAATATGCTATTATAAGTTTTAATGTAAAATTTTGAATCCATGTCCCATGTTAAATCTGCTTATGTGCTCAAAAAAATTATCACTTAATAATGAAAAATTCCTCAAAATCTGCTTATGTAATCATTCTTCTTCTTCATAAGCATCTAAGACTATAAGATAAAGTATTCTCGGATTAGGTGGACATATGCAATTTTGAAATAACACTGAAATTGTTCCTCAATAAAGTTTCTAATTTTAATTCAAACAATTTTGTTCTTTATAATGTATCAATTTTTGGTTTTTTTATTTATGAACTAACATTGGATAGGTTTATACTAATATATTTTATTTTTTTACGTAGGTACAAGAAGCATTTATTGCTACCATTCAATTTAGCTAAATAACAGATGCTAATGTGGCACACATGAATGACATGAATGAAGGACAATAGTGTGCCCATTTAACATATTACCAGTGCCGGCCCCGGGGATAGGCAACCAAGGCAGTTGCCTATGGCCCCTATCCCAAGGAGGTCACAAATCCCTAAAAATATGAATGTATTAAAACTAGTTTAATATTTTTAAAATTGAACTTTTAAAATTTATTCTTTTCTCTTTCAATATATATTTTTAATTTTTCTTTTGTTTTCATGCATAATTATAATTTATATCTTTGATTTTTTTATTGTAATTTGGTTTAATTATTTTTATATTTGGAGCTTTTTAGTTATTTTGTTTAAAAAATCATCTATTTATTTCTTTTTATCATTTTTTCAGTTTTTCATAACCCATTTAAAATTTTCAATTATATAAGAATTTAGTTTTACATTTGAATTCACAAGGAATGTAATCTTTTCATTAATAAATCCCACATATTAAGGAGTTTGTTTTTACCTTTTTTATTGTTAGTTAAAAATGAAAACTTAAATAAAAGTTCTTCATAGTGTGATTTTTGTTTTGTTTTTATTTATTTATTTTTTTAAGATTAATTGTGTTGTTACTCATTATATTTTTGTCATACATATTCCATGGGGCCCCATTTCATAAATTTGCCTAAAGTCCATTCCAGTTTGATGAATCTCAGGGCCGGCCCTGCATATTACGGTGATTAAAAGTCTACATATATATGTTATAGTTAGGAGTTAAATTTCACCACATATTAACAAACACCTTTTTTTAGGCAAAACATGTTACCAAACACATAATTATGGGATATGATATTTGGGTATTTTTTTGTATAAATTTGTAAATGGATATGGGGCATACCGCATAAGCCTGTCAATTATCCGAAAAAATATCCGCATCCGATCCGAATCCGTATCCGAAAATGCAGAAAATATCCGATATCCGAAAAATCCGTATCCGTATCCGAAAAAATAATCCGTATCCGAAAATTTTCGGATCGGATACGGATATACCCCTATCCGATCCGAAAAATATCCGTATCCGATGGCATTAAAAAAATATTAATATTAGTATTTAATATCTACCATTGGATTTTGATCAAGTGGCTCACATTCCTTCTAATAGTTGTAAAATTAGGACTTGTGTTTGTGAATTTTTAATTTTAAGTTAATTTTTTAACTTTAAATGAAAATTTGTTATGTTTAATTATTTATTTATTCTTTCTAATAGTTGTAAAGTTAGGACTTGTGTTTGTAAATTTTTAATTTTAAGTCAATTTTTAAACTTTAAATAAAAATTTGTTATATTTAATTATTTATTTATTTATTTCGGATATTTCGGATAATTATCCGAATCCGTCGGATACGGATACGGATCGGATACGGATATGCTTTTTAAATATCCGTCGGATACGGATACGGATACGGATATAAAAAAAAATTTCGGATACGGATACGGATATGACCATATCCGCTCCATATCCGGTCCGTTGACAGGCTTAAATTACCGCATACAGATATGCTTTAGGCTTTTGCAATTATCATAGAACTAGATTTCCGTGTCAACAGTGGGACCATTTGTAAATAATGCTATGTGCACAAAATTGTAACATTTGTTGGCAATTGCATCATGCATAAAAAAATATGTATAAATGTAACATGGGACATAGCTTTAAAATTTTACATTAAAACTTATAATAGCATATTAGATATTAAAACATACATTTGAGTATCAAAATTTTTAAATAAGTAGTTTCCCTTTGATAAAAGGCAAAAGAAAATATTTTTTATGGGGAAAGTTATTGGTTCCAAATTCCGTGAGATGTTTTTTTTTTAAGTTCAGATGTTGTACATGTTTGTTAAATTTATAAGTTGCAGATTATAGCTTTTAGCTTAAAATAAACAGTTATTGCATGTTTATTTAAACTTATTGAAACTTATTTAAGCTAAAAACAATTTTAAAAAGTCATAATCTCTAAGTTGGGTTAGAGGTGTTTTTCATATTATAACTTATGGATTAATGTTTCTGTTGGACATTTAATACCCTTCACTTTATTTAATAAGGACAAATCTTTTCTTCTCTAAATATTCCTTTCATCTACTAAAAATTTGAAATAACTTATATAAGATATTTTTTTGAAACTCAACTCAAGTAAGATTAAAACTTTGTATTGTAATTTTTTTAATAAAATAAAATTTAGATTACAACTATAATATTTTAGTTGTGTTTTTTTTTATTAATAGAGATCAAATTCTATGTTTTTGTCTCCCAAATTCTACTTTTTTTTAATTAATGTGAAATCCAATATTTCATTAAATTTTTTACATTTTATTTAATGTTAGTGGATGATGAGTGAGTCATCATCATTTTATAAATAAAACCACATTCTTTTATCAAAGAAATATTAAGTTTAACTTATACACATGAAAGGGGTATTTTTGACAATTACACAACAAAATATATTACAGATTATTTTAACAAACATTCACAATTGTTTATTCTCTGTTTTTCAACAGTTACAACAAACATATTAACTGCTTTTCAAAAAAATTATAATCTATAAGTTATAATCTATAATATATAAATTTAAGCTACGACAAACATGGTCATTGTGGGATGTAGTGGAGATGTGGAGTGTATTTTAGGAATAAATTTTTTTATTAAGGGTATTTTGGAAAAGATTCCATCCATATGTATGATGGAGTAGGAGTATTTTTTGAAATGAATATTGTGTGAGGGACTGAGAATGAAAATTTGTTAGAGGTATTTTAGAAAATATCCCATCAGGGTGACGTGTGAGTGAGAAAAAGGATTTACCTTTTTTTTCATTAACGTGGCCAATTTCTATTGGGTGTTGAAGGGAACCACCTCTAATAGAAGACAGACCATCCGAAGCCCACCTCTAATTCTCACTGGGCTTTTTTTAAAGTTATATTTTAAAATCTCAAAATTTGAACTTGTATATTTCTTTTTTGATCAATTGTTTCCTTTATATTTAATTAGTTTTTAATTTTTCAAGCTTCAATTTTTTTCAACTTTGAAGGAAAATAATGACATTTCATAAAAAATTGCTAAATCGTCTATATATTTTTTAGATCTCTAAATACTGGAAAAAAAATATTATAAAATAAATTTTGAGCATAGTTACTTCAAAGACTCAGTCATTCAAGTAGTCTTAAAATTATTATATATTTATATTAATTTATAATTACCATTTTTTTCTCATATAAGTCTCTTTCCTCTGGTCCTCCGCCCCTAAATACAAGTCAAACATACAATCGATTGAAGAGTGGTCGATTGTGTATTTCAGGGATATCATTTACTTTCCATTGATCATTATATTTTACAATAAAAAGACATATTTACGTAGGACTCTAAATTAACTAGTTTCTGGGTCTGCATGTTTTTATTTTTAGTAGATGTCTATTAATTGAAGTTTCAAAAGTCTAAAATACATAAAGAAGAAAGATATAACAAAGAAAATCAAAGTATTAAAAACTGCAAACAAGAAAAACCACGCGGACCACTCTGAATATGTCTTACCTACCCCTGTCAACGGGTCGGGTCGGGGTGGACCTGGACCCGACCCATGGCAAGACCCGACGGATCCGGGTCCAATCTAGGACCCGGCGGGTCGGGTCTAGGTCCGACACGACCCGGATGGTTAGCAAAAAAATAAGAAAAAAAAAGGAAGAGCTCATGTATTTGTTTGCTTTATCATTCTATTTGAAAATTTTTGTAATAAAACATTATTATTAATGAGACTATGTTTGAATATAATCTTATACAATTCAAAAGAAGTAAATAAATTATTAAAAAATATCCAAAACAATAACCAGTGACATAAAAAAAACATATCAACCTAAACAATAAAGATAACTAATTATACAAACATTTAAAACAATATTAATCTAAACAACATTCAAAACAATAAACACTAACATATTAACTAAAATAATAAACATAAATCATGCAACAAACTAGTTACTTCAAAGACTCACTCATTCAAGTAGTCTTAAAATTATCATATATTTATATTAATTTATAATTACCATTTTTTTCTCATACAAGTCTCTTTCCTCTGGTCCTCCGCCCCTAAATACAAGTCAAACATATAATCGATTGAAGAGTGGTCCATTGTGTATTTCAGGGATATCATTCACTTTCCATTGATCATTATAGTTTACAATAACAAGACATTTTCATAGGACTCTAAATTAACTAGTTGCTGGGTCTGCATGTTTTTACTTTGAGTAGATGTCTATTAATTGAAGCTTCAAAAGTCTAAAATACAAAAAGAAGAAAGATATAACAAAGAAAATCAAAGTATTAAAAACTGCAAACAAGAAAAACCACGCGGGCACTCTGAATATGCCTTACCCCCCTAAAAAAAAAAAAAGTTTGCATGGAGGCCGGAAATAAATTTCACGTGACAATTAAAGTTGAAACAAGGACCCAAAAAGTAAGTTAAATCAATTCACATGCAAAACTTCAATAAGTATTGCAGGATGTGTCTGGCAACATTGGAAACAGACCTAAAAATCCAGAAATGAATGCATAGGCTTGAATAGGTATTTGTAGGTTGAGAATAGCGTGGCCTATTTATTGTAGGGCCTTCTGTTAGCATTTTTTTTTGTAGAGGCCATTATTACCACCCCGTTTGATATTCACCCCCACCCCTTTAAATATATTAATTAATTAAAATATTTCACATGCTTTTTAAAAAGTAAAACCCACCCCTTTCTATCCCACCCGTGAATCCCGAATCCATTTCTCAATTTAGATCCATTTCACAATCAGAGTCCCCAACAAACTTATCTCCACCAATACTTGGCCTCTGGACACGAGCCCGAGATCATCCACCACTCTGACCCCATCCTCCTAGAGAGCTCCTTAGGTGTGACTAACCCCGCAGAACTCCATGAGTCTCTCGTTGACCTCCGTTGTACAAGTCTCCGCCTTCGTCAACCCCTGTCCTGTCGTGAGACCTGTCTCAGCCTTCGTCAACCCCCGTCCACTGCGAGACCTGTCACCGCCTCCCACGGGGTTGAATGGAGAGGGAGGGAGAGCACAATGAGGGGTCTTTCTAAATTGGTTGGGTGGGGTTGCAAGATCTAAGATCACTTATATATTTAGGGGTGGGTTCATGACATGTAAAAAATTGCTTGGGTGGGTAGGAAAGTGGGGGTGGGGTGAATATATGACGGGATGGAAATCCCTGCCCCTTTTTTGTACTGACATGCATGTATGGAAAATGCCACAAAAGCCCCCCACTGTTTGGTGCAGTGTTGAACATAAAAGATCACGGGCCAGTGAAGTGTTGGGTAGCTTTAAATTGATCGATGATGCAATACCATTAGGGCTGCTAAACGAACTAAGTCGTTCGGACTCGGCTCGGGCTCGGTTCAGTTTGAGTTTGTTCAGGCTCGTTCATTTAAACAAATGAGCGAGCCTAAAATAATTTTTAAAGCTATGTTAGGTTTGAGACATGTATTGAGTTTCATTTTGTACTCAAATTCGACTCATTTGTGTTATAAAAAACTTCATTGAAATTTGATTAAACTTTTTTATAAATCAGAACATGAAATTAATACAAAATTATGCTTGCTTCAGCTCATGAACTTGACTAATTTATGTTAAAATTTTGTTTTCAATTCCTAAAAATCCTAAAATGAATAAGAATATTGTTAGGCTCGTTCGGCTTGTTTACCACTCATATATACCATATACATGTGTATATATGTCCCAACTATAGTACTCTGTTGAGTAACAGCTGAAGTAGAAGAAGTGAATGCCTCATGTAGGACTGTCAACGCCTCAGGCCCTCATGTGAGATGCACGGATAAAAATCATTTATTATGTGACATAGAATGCCTTGTGGACTACATATATTTAATATATGTCTTTGTGTAACACAAGAATGCCTTTTTTTTTTTTTGGTGATGGGTAGAAAGAAAGTGAGAGAGAGAGAGGTGACAAGGCTTGGTGTTGTTGATTTTCTTTAGTGAAGAAGGAAAAGGAGGTTGGCTGGGGCTATAAAAGGGGGTGGGTTGAATCAATACAGTGGAAGAAAAGAAAAACAAAACATCAGAGAGGAAGAGAAGGGACACTTGTGGGTGGTTTTTAGTTTTGAGAGGAGGAGGAGCATTATATTCAATCTCAGTTGAAATTTTTTTTACGCAGACAAATTTTAATAGACATTAATTTCTTACACTACTGGAATTCATATTATTGAAATAAGTTCAGAGACTTTGTATATACGTTTTAAGAATTCTTCAATTGTAAAGATCAAAGGATTTGAAGTCAACGGTAAATTTTTTTTATCATATTTTTATTTTGTAGTAAAATGTGTTTGTTGCTTATTTTAATCTTCTTCTTTTTTTAACAATGAGATGTATATGTATGTATATATTTTATATTTTGATCTAACCACTAAAAATTATAAAGCATTGAGTGTGAATGATTTTACAAACTTGTATAAGGTTCTTAAAAATTCAGCGCAGTTGATGGGACTCACAGCACTAGATGAGTTTTATTATTTTATCAAACATAAGAGACAAGAGGATCATTAATTGGATAGGAGACTCAAGGGTAATGATTTCAATTCTTATTGATATGTTATTTAATTTGTAGATTCTTATTGTTTTCAAATTACATTTTTAACAGGCAAGAATAGCTGATCCTCACGTAATCTGCACCAAGGAAAGTGCACACATGCTTGAATTTTTTATGACGTAATAGAGAGAATGAAAGAAGACGAAAGAAAAAGAGCGTACTTAGAATTTTGATTGACTACACATCGTTTAAATTCAAGACTTCATACTGGGTGATGGTTCATAAGTTGGAAAAGAGGAAAATAGCCAAAAATTCTGATATTCTGAAAATAATGAGAAATTACATTACACCGTTAATATTTGTCTGTATGATTAATATCTTGTTAGATTACATAAAAAATTAACAATAAATATGTGTTGACAAGTGCATAGACAAATATTAGCGGTGTGATGTAATTTCTCATGATTTTCAAAATCTTAGAATTCCTCTTATACGGATTGATAACATTTTTAGTTATTTTGTTCTGTCCCAACTTCTGAACTATCATTCAGTATAGAGTTCGAAATTTAAACGATGTGTAGTCAATCAAAATTCTAAGCACGCCATTCTTCTTGTATTGTTCTTTCATTCTCTCTATTACACCATAAAAAATTTAAGCACGTGTGCACTTTCCATGGTACAGATTTTGCGATTATCAACTTTCCTCGCCTATCAAAAATAGCATTTGAAAACAACAATAATCTACAAATTAAATAACACATTAATAAGAATTGAAATCATCACCCTTGAGCCCTCATCCAATTAATGATGATTTCGTCTCTAATGTATGATAAAATAATAAAACTTATTTAGTATTGTGAGTCCAATCAACTGTAACAAAGTTTTAAAAACCTTACAGAAGTCTTTAAAATCCTTCACACTCAATAATTCATGATTTTTAATGGTCGGATCTAAATACAAAATATATACATACATATACATCTAATTGTTAAAAAAAAATTAAAATAAGAAACAAACACATTTTATTACAAAATAAAAATATGATAAAAAAAACTTACCGTTGACTTCAAATCCTCTGATATTTACAAATTAAAAAATTCTTAGAACGTATATACAAGGCCTTTAAACTTATTTCAACGATGTGAATTCCAGAGTAAAAGAAATTAATGCCTCTTAAAATTTGTTTACATAAAAAAAAGTTAAACTGAGATTGAATATATATATAAAAATAGTAACATTTTACTCAAAATAAATAAAATAACATACCTCACAATTTTTTTAAATTCTCGGACATATCAATTGCACCTTTTAAAATAAAACATCAATTTTTTTTTTCACGAGATCGCTTAAAATGCATTTATATGTGCGACATATCGTCTTCTTCTATTTTGAAGGGTCTCATCATGTGTGCATGATTTATAGTTATAACATGGTACATTTCTATCCTCGATACTCTACGATAGCTCGCATAAAAATGACTAAAATCTAATTAGAACATGAGTAGTAAATTATTGTAAAATAAAAATAATAAAAAAATTAATTTGAATCATGAATATGTGTTTGGTTTGAAGAGGATATTAGCAATGATTTTACTAACTCCTTTTCAAAAGATAAATTTATTTAAAATACAATGAAAAAAATGTTGAAATTGATGCAAATGGTGTATATAACATTAACTAAAAACTGAAAACGAAAAATATAATAAAGCAAAATCATACTTAAATGTATGAGCTTTTGCATCAACATCTTTTCTTCTCTCCATCTCTCTGTTCACTGTCACTTCCCCTCTCGTTCTCTTATTCTCTGTCTCGGCTACAAACTCAGCCTCTTCTCTCATTTCTCCTCTTTATAATGCTCTTCCTCCTCTCAAAACAAAAAACCACCCACAAGTCTCCCTTCTCTTCCTCTCTGATGTTTTGTTTTTCTTTTCTTCCTCTCTATTGATTCAACCCGGCCACCCCCTTTTATAGCCCCAGCCAACCTCCTTTTCCTTCTTCACTAAAGAAAATCAACACTAAGCCTCGTCACCTCTCTCTCTCTCTCTCTCTCTCTCTCTCACTTTCTTTCTCCCCCATCACCAAAAACAAAAACAAAAAAGCCTGCCGAGACATGTGCATGGACGGACGGGGATAATAAGTAAAAAAATTAAAATTAGAGACTTAAAATAATATAAAAATTGAGAGAATAATAATTAAATAACATAGTTTATAAGAACAAAAAAAAATAAAATTATATTTCACAAATTAAACGTTGTATGAATGGACATTTGACGGAGCAATTAAAAATCAAATAAGCGGTTGCATATGAAGACTTAAAAAAAAAAAAGATCAATCTTTAAATAAACATTTTTATATGAATTTAAAATTAAAATTTTTTTTATTAAATTCACTCAAAACATCCATTTTCATTTCATTAAGTAAAAACTTAAAATAGTACATTTTCTATTAAATTCACCTCAACTTGTGACTTTTTTTTTTTTTTTTTTTAGTTTATGTGATTCCCTACCGCTACCATCCATAAGGTCTGCTGGTTTTTGGATTTTTTTTTTTTTTAGAGTGTAATGATCATAACTATTTTTTAGAACAAAAATTTTGTAACAAAATTTAAAGATAAAACTGATTTATTAGATAAAAACTTTTAACTTTAGTAGTAAAATTTAAAACTACTTTTTAAATTGTTGCCAACCTAAGTTATCAATGAAATGGATTGAAAACTATTAAATGACAGTTTTGCCTCTGACAAGGTTTGTTTATTCTTTTTTGTTATTTCCGTTTCCCAATGGATGCACTTGTCGGTGAAATTTATCATATAGACATTAATTGAGAAGGGACCTCACGACATTCAATTCGCAGGTTCAGTTTTTTATAAGAGCATTTTCAATCATATTTTTATAAAAGATATAAAAATGGTGCTTCAATGAAAATGTTAAGAGTATGTTAAATGTGGGTCCCACCTGTTATATATTAGTTTTCATGTTAATTTTAACTAGTGCTTTCGCCAACCAAATGTAAGTCCCACCATTCAAAATATTCAAAAAAATATTATTTGGGATGAGTGGAGAGCTTTGAATGGGTGGAGAGATGGACTCACTATTGTTTTAACTAGTTATTTAGTTAGTCCATTGGAACAACAACCACCATCTAAATGAGAATATAGTAAATGAAGGTCTAGTTGATGGATTACTTTAACATTTTAGTTAGTTAACATATCTATTTGAGATGCTCTAAACTCACTTATACTCTTATTTCCGTTTGGAAAGCGGAATCGGTGGGTATAAAAATAATATAAAGATGGTAAAAAAAAGGAATAAAGAAAATATTTTTTTGTTTACATAATATAACTTAGTATTACTAAACCAATTTAAACGAGTATAAGAGAGTATAACAATTCTAAATAAAATCTAGAATAAGCTATACTCACTTTATCTATTCTCGTGGACTCACATGTCAAATCAATTTTTTACATCTTATCATATTAAATCACCTATCAACACCTTTTATACATCAAATGGTTCACATGTCAAATCAACTTTTTTACACTTTATTTATATTTTATTCTTTATCAATCAAACAACTCAACCTTTATTCTTACGTTTTTCAATGAGAATAAAAAAAAACACAATCAAACAGAAAATCTCTTATTCATATAGATTTGTTATCTATGCTTGCATAGTTATGTATCCAGAATAACTCAATTCTGCTATCCAAACGGGAACTTGATTCACGATTTCTCTTTGGCATCTAATTAAGTGCACGTTTAAAAATAGAGTTTGAAAATCAATTTTTACATTTTACAGATTTATACACACCTTTTAAGAGTGTAATGATGATGATTCATGTGTATAATAATGATGGTTGTTTTACAAAAACACATATTTTGATGTACAGTTTAGAGATAAAATCTAGTAATGATGATTTATGTAAGTTGACTTGTTTAATAAGAATTTTTAGCTTTTAGCTTTTAAATGATAATATATTTGACTTAATATTATCCCAAAAACTAAAAGCTGTTTTATATTTGTTGTCAAACATACACAAACAATTAATGTCAATTTATTTAACCGATCTTCAATGCCTCATCAGGTGTTACTTTTTAAGTCAATCATGGTTAGTATTTTTAACTAACAAAATGTGAGCCTACATGATTATTCCCATTAAAGAATTTATATTTTGAAGTTCCAAACTTTGCATATCAACTATGGGTGGGAGGTTGAGTGGGTTGCTAGTTTATTTAGTTTGTATATTGAAACAACAACAATTAAATGTAAATACACTAAATGAGAGTGTAATTAAAATATAAAAGGTTGATATGATAGTTTAATATTTTGACTATTTAATTTTTCTGCTCTAGATGTTCTTCAAAAACCATAAAATTAAGAGGGGGGGGGGGGGGTTGGTTTGTGTTTTGTAGAAAAGAACATTTTTTAGCCTCAGTGGTCCCCGGCATGTACTGTCTTTTTATTTCATCTTATTCGAAACAAGGACTGCCCCCATGATTTTCCCGCAAAAGAAAAGCCCAAATCACGGAGTGAATGGATCATTAAATAAAATTTTAAAATCGTACATTTTCTACTAAAAATTAACCTGAACCAGTGATTCTCTTAAAATAAAAAGCTGAAACCGTACATTTTCTATTAATTCAGATTTTTTATGTTTTACGTCTATGTCCATCACTCTACCACCCATGTGACTTTTCTCTCCCCGGGGCAATACCTCTTCCATTTTCAATTCTACAACCTCTCTCTCACTGACAACACCTGTACCATCTTTCCTGAGCACATGGAATACCCCACCATCTCGCTGCCATCCATAAAGCCTGCTGCGTCGCAAGACTTTTGTTTTTTTATGTACGTGTCTTGCTGAGTTTTTTATGTCGTATCTAAAGACTGGTATAATCTCGCAAATTTTAAAATCAAATCCGATTCTTTGATGGACATATAAAATGCATATGAGATTCAAGTAAAAAAAATATATCCATCCTTTTAAGAATGAAGCTTTTAAAAGTTTTAGCTAACTTTTAAGCCCCATGCCATTCCTAAAAAAAAAAATTAAAAAAAAATCACCATGCAAGCTGACAGAATTTTATTTCTTTCTTTTAAGAATGAACTTTTAAAAAATTTATTTATTGATCTAAGTGCTTGTTTGGCTGCAAAAGGTAAAATCAATTTTTAACTTTTACAGTTTAATGAAATCAAATGCATTACAATTTAAAAATTAAAAACTAAAAACTATTATCAAACATGTCAATCTAAATACATCATCATTACTAAATTTTATCTTTAAAACTGTAACTTAAAAACTGTGTTTCATAAAATATCCATCATCATTACACTATCAAACCATAATTATTACATTCTTAAAAATTGTACATAAAACTAAAAAATTAAAAACTGATTTTAAACTGTGTTTCAAAGGCTCATCGATTTAATTAAAACTTAGATCACAGCCAACAGTATTAATTAAAACTCAGGTCACTGCACCACCTTTTGAATGACAGGTCTCTCTCCCTTAATTGTCACATCAGCTTTATTTTCTGTGTTTTAAATATCAGGTCCTCTAATGCTTTATTTTTTAAAAATAAAAAACTTGAATGCTTTTGCTGTCAAGCAAGGAAAAAGTCACGAGAAGGGGCCAAGGAGGTACTGAAACAAATATGAAATGACACGATCCTTTTAAGTCACAATGATGTGTAGAAGGCCTCATTATTTTTAGTACCTACTATTATATAATAATATTATTTTATCATAAGAAGTGTACCCCGTCTTGATTCGACGCTCACACTCTCTCTAACCCCACGTGACTAGGCTAGTCGGCTCCCTGTGAACAACTAGTCCTTTCTGAAGTGAAGTGATAGAGGGGTTTGTTAATTGACTCAAACATGATAATTTTATATAAATCTTTATTAAAATTTATACAAATATATAAATTATTAAAAATTAACAAAAACTTTATATACATCCATGGTTTTAATTAAAATTAATCATAACTCAACATTTTTTTAAAACTTAACTTTAACTTATAACAAAGAAATGATTAAATTATTTTTAAATTTTTAGTTACTTTCAAACAATATTTTAATGAAAATTAATAAATATAAAAAATCTTATAAGGATAATTTAATCTTTACATTAATTCATTTGTTTTACAATTACTTATAGAGACTATAATGCTTATAGAATTACATGATAGGAAAAAATTCTATCAAATTTAAATAAACTTTTAACCTTAAGATGATAATTAGATGTTTTTAATTTTTTAAAAATAATATATATCATAAAAAATATATATTTGAAATAATATATATATACTAATAAATGGTATAAATTTATTTATAAAAAATAAAAATTTTAATATTAAACATATATTTTATTAATAAGAGTATGTCTCATGTGTGTGATAATTATTATGTGTGATAATTATTGCAATATATCACATGTCATAAAACAGTAAGGACAATTATTACTCTGTTATCACTTTTATGGTCGTTGCATTATTTTTTTGATTTCAAAAAAAATAATAATGCAACGACTATTAAAATCGTCCATCACTTTGATATAAGGATTGTACTGTAAAGTTATTGATGTAATAACACCACATCACTTTATTATTTTCACTATGTGTAAAGTGATTAGGTACCGCAGTGACTTTATCAATCATCCAACCAAGTTGCTTTGGTCGGTTGTTTATTTAAATTACAAATCCTAATAATCGAATTGTACATAAAGTGATTTCATACCCAATAAATTGATTGTTTATATTGATTCATAAACTATGTTATTCAATTATTCGGCAATGTAATATGATACTAAAAGTACTAAGAAAGATAAGAGTACACACAATCCCAAATACATTTTTCAACTGTTTTAATTTTATAAAAATAATAAAATTAAATTAATGTGATATATAATATGATAAAAAAATTATATTGTTTCATTTTAAATTTAATGCACTCTTTCTTAATGAAATAAAAAAAATTAATGACACACGTGGAGATAACATGTTTATACGAGGTTGTATTTAATATCGTAAAGACTTGTGTATAAACACTTTTTCATTCAAATAAAATAAAAATAAAATAAATCCTGTATCAAATCTCTGTTTTTGTCACCAAAAACAATTTTTTTTTATTTTTTCTTTTTCTTTTTAGTTTTAGTTTGGTAAATTAGGTAGGTGAGCAATTATTAATATTACCCACCTACTCCTATGTAAACACATAGTTTTAGAATTGATTATGAAGAAATTTGTCATGTTCTATTTTTATTGTTTGGCTGTAACATTATAAAACACAATTTTTTTAAACATAACAACTGTTCAATTGTACAACCAACACATCTTATTTAACATGTAAAAAATGCCCTCCTTTGTTCATGCTTCTCACTCTCATTTCCCTTCATCATTGCGCGTGTATCATCATCTGAAATTCAAATACTACCATGAACCCATGTTTTCACCTCCTGACTTTTAAAATAGCATCATGTTACTTTTCTATGGCAGTTTCCTTTCTTGGTAATTTTTAAATGTTGAAACTTTAAAAAAAAAATTGTTTGAAATTTAATATTTAAATAAAAATCATTTATTAATTTTTTTTATCGTTGGATTATTTATCTACAAGAATTTCAATAGAGATTAGGAAACTAAATATTACAAATGTATTTGAAGTTGTGAATAGGTACATGTAAAATTATATTTAAATCCATTTTTAACGTGTGTTTGAAATAAAGTTGAAAAAAATATTATTTTGACTAAAATATTTTAAATAAATTAAATTTTTAAAAATATATTATACTATGTTTATTAAAAATTATTACTAATGTGTTAATTAAAATTTTAATTAAATTTTATTTTTATAGATATGTTTAGAAACATGTTAAATTTTTTGGATTTAAAAAAATAAAAACAAGAAAAAAATCGATATAATTCTCAGAAAGGTTAGCTGAATCAGTTTAATCTTGTAAAATTCAAATATCATCACAGGCATTCATGTTATTAGAAATCAAGACCGGGGCTAAAATGAACTTTTTTTTCTTTTCACAAGCTCCTTTGATGCAAAAGAAAAGCTGCTATGATATAATGATTTCTTTTTAATGTCAAGTGCTAAAATAAAGAAGAAAAAAAAAAGTTGATGCGGTAGATTCTTTCTCAGCTGTGTTCCGTAATATTAAAAAAAATAGTTTAATTTTATCAAAAATGTCAATTTAAATAAATAATTATTTAAAAGTTAAAAATTAAAATATGTTAACAAACCTACTGATTTAAATACATTATTATTATTAACTTTTATATTTAATTTAATAAAAAAAAAAAGCTGCTATTAATGTTTGTACAAGCTTGCGACAGGTGTATTTTTTAAAGCCTTCATTGATGGTCGACCCATCTTTCACTAGGTCCTTTAAAAAATTTGTCTGTAGAAGTCTATGATCCATCTTTCACATTTCTCTTTCTATCTTTCCCTGACTAGCACAGTCGACCACTGACACTCCACTTTTGGATGTACATCAGCATTTACACCTAATAAATCTCATCCTATCATCTACAGAAACAAACAAAACACATCACACCAATGCCTAATCTTTTGTACGGTTCTGACACACTTTTTATTCACTTTTTAGATAGAGTGAATAAGCGCTTGAATTTGATTTTATTTTTGAATAAAAAATGTCGATATAACTATGTAATAAGTTAATGAAAAAACTGCTATTGTTTGTACAAGGCTTGCCACAGGTGAATCACATAAAAGCTGAGTTGGTGTGCTGAATTGGACTTAAAGGGCAGACTACCCGTCTTCGCAAAAATAAATAAATAAATAAATAGATTTTGAGTGTGTTTACGGGGGGTCATATAGACTTTCTCTAAAGTTAGGGGGTTATATGAATTTTTTCTTTTTATTTAATAAAGGACTTTCAACGGGCTATAAAAGGGGAAGAAGGGGAAGGACTTAAAGGGCAAGTGGAAGGGTTGCTCGAGATAAGTGTGAGGGAAGAAAATAAAAAGAAGTAGAAATGGAGGATAAAGGATTTAAAGGGCAAGGGGTTTTGTTTATTCAATGGAGGAGAAAAGTTGATTTTGTTAAGAGAGAAAATGAGAGCGTTAGTGAGGAAAAGTAAGAAAAAGAGAGAGGAGAAGAGAAGAGTTAATGCAAAAGCATTAACAAAAACATAGCCTTTCTTTTTTGTTATTTTTTTTATTCAATAGTTAGAACTCATTTATATTATTTAATTAGTATCCCCTCCCCCCTCAACAAACGAAGAAAGAAAAAAAAATCTCGTCAGCTCCTCATCACCCTCCAAGAAGAAGATAGACAAGACAGACATCACTGAGATCTGAGTTTGATACGGACAATAGTAAGTATTTTCTATGTTTCATGTTAATTATTTTTTGTCTCTGAATAATGATACTCCCCTAATTATAATTAAGCATCTGAACCCTCTTGTTACATGTGATACCAGGATGTGTTTAAACTATCAGATTAAGTTCTGTTTTAAAAAGATTATGATAAATGTAGACATTTATTCTAAAATTTGAAATCGATGTGTTCCCCAAGGCTCACTTTTTCTTCTAAGGAAGTATTGTAACCCAAATATTTTCATGACCTGATCTTGTTTGTAGTCTCATTATTCTTAAAAGAAAGTGAACAAACAATTACAGGCTTGTTAACCCCTCCCACCCTCCCAAAAAAAAGAAAAAAAAAGTCCTTCATATTCAATAATCTGCAAATGGTTCAGGGTTTAGCAGTGTTACCGATAGGTCCTGAGTTCGAGTCTTGGCGCTGACTTACCCACCTGTTTGTTGGCGATTATTCGAAACAATTTTCCGTGGGACCGGGACAAACAGACGGAGGTAGCTTTCCCAGCTCGACCGTAAGGTCAGCCACGGGGAGTCCCTCCGATATCAAAAAAAAAAAAAAAAAAATCTGCAAATGGTAACTAAACCAGGTGTCCTAATTGTTATAAAATGAAATTCTATTCAAATGATTTGCATAAAGAGCTTCAAAACCTAGTTCATACCTCACATAGTTGCTCAAATAAAATTAGCCGAAACCCCAAAGAAGAAATCTAAATAGGGCAATGCCACAGGTGGCACCAGCAGGGTGTTCTTGTTGTGGCAGATAAGGGGCCGAGCTTTAAAGCATGTTTTCTTCTTCTTCTTTATATATTGATATCACATTTAAAAAATTATCATAGTTGTGTTGGGAGCATGATTAGAGCGCACACTTCAATCGAAGGCTTCTAAACCAAAATTTTCTCCATGCCCAATAAATTAATTGAGACATTCGTGGAGTACGCTTAGTATGGAAAGTAATCATTTTGTCCTTGGTCAGGTCTATGTCTTGCGAGAATTTGTTAGCACTTTTAACTTTGCTAGGTGTTATATTGTTTTCATGATTTGCTTTGAATGATTTTTCTTCTTTTCAGATATCGGATAAAAGGGAGAATGTGTCATCATATATGATGATTGATATGAAAAGTATCATCGGAAAGGAAAATTTGAATTCATTTTTGGATGTTGCGATACTAGAAATGGCTTCAAAGATAGAAGCGTACCACGTCATAACTGTGGATCATGCACATATGATGAGACCGTTCAAAATAAAAAGCAATAAGGTTTTTTTATGTGATGCGCTGCAAATATAAATACAGTTTGAGTGATAATGTTAAAAAAACAAAAGCTACTGTATTTTAAAAGGTGCGATTGATATGTTTGAGAATTTCAAAAAAATTGTAAGGTGAGTTATTTTATTTATTTTGAATAAAATGTTACTATTTTTATATTTACATTTAATCTCAGTTGAAGTTTTTTTATGTAGACAAATTTAAAGAGTCCTGAAATTCTTGAACTCTAATGGAATTCAAATCGGTGGAATCAGTTCAGAGACCTTATATATGTTTCAAGTATTCTCCAATTTTAAAGATAGGATTCAAAATCAACGGTAAGTTTTTTTTATCATATTATTATTTTGCAGTAAAATGTGCTTGTTGTTTTTTTTAATCTTTTATTTAAAAAATGAGATGTATAAGTATGCATATATTTTGTATTCAGATCCGACCACTGAAAATCATGAAAAATTGTGTGTAAAAGATGTTGAAGACTTGGATAAGGTTCTTAAAAATTTGGTGTAATCGGTGGGACTCACAACACAAAATGACTTCTATTATTTCATCCAGATACGGAAGCATCATTAATAGGTTGGGGGACCCAAGGGTAATGATTTCAATTCTTTTCAATTCTTATTGATATATTATTTAATTTGTAGATTCTTATTGTTTTTCAAATGACATTTTTGATAGGCGAGAAGAGTTGCTGCTCATGGAATCTTCACTGTGGAAAGTGGACACATGTTTGAATTTTTTACGGCACGTAATGCAAAGGGTGAAAGAAGACTACAAGAAAAAAGGCGTACTTTGGATTTTGATTAACCGCGCATTGTTTAACTTCAAGATGCCATACTGGGTGATGGTTCAGAAGTTGAGACAGAAGAAAATAGCTAAAAAGTTATCAATCCCTATAAGACGAATTATGAAAATCATGAGAAATTACAGCATATCACCAATATGTGCATGTATGTTTGTTAAATATATTTGAAATCTATTTCTGTTTGTGATTGGAAACACAGTTTGAAAATCAGCATTAAACTTTATACATATTTGTTTCGGATGTAATGATAAGGGTTATCTTTTAATTAATAAAGGAATCACGTTTGTTGTTGATAACAAAAGCTCCTTAACAAAAGCTCCTTTTGTTGGAATAAACACAATTTTCATGACATTTTTTTTATGTAATGATGATGACAACTTTTTAATTAAGTATGTTTATTTAATAACATGTTTAAGGCTTTTAACTTTTAAATATGCTAAAAGCAACTATAATTGAGTTACCAAATGCACCAAGTTCCATTTTAATTAATATGGTGCGGCATAACTCACAGGAAGATGAAAAGCCAACCTACTACCCAAATATCATCAGAGGTATGATTCATTTAAGGGTTTTTTAACGAGTGCTCTTATGATAAATGTCAATCCATATTTATTATTAAATTTTTTATGAATTTCAATAAGATATTAATCAATAAATTGAAGAATTTTTAAAATACCAACAATACTCTTAACAATTCACCAGTTTTTTTCTTCTTCCCCTAATACTCAAATTTTTCCTTTCATACATAAATTTTTTACCTTCACCCTCCTCTCCCTCAAAAGTTTAAGCAAAAAATGTAAAAATGTACATATCTTTTCATTTTGTTCTTATATCGTATCTCATATGGTTGTGAACTTGTGATACTTGTTTTAGTGTTGCTTATATGAATATTTTTTTTTGTATGGTATATAAGATACTTTATTTTCATTCTTCTTTATTTGATTTAATTTTTTGTTTTAAATATTTTTCTTTTGTACCTCCACTCTTTATTGACTTGTTTTATCATTTGAATTTATTTCAATATCTAATAAATAAATGGCATTGCATGCTTTCGCCGGAGCTTTACATCTGTGTAGGTGAATTCGTGAAAAATGAAAAGAGGGAGGTGCTTTGTAATATTGTTTATAGAGCAAATGTTGAAATTTTACGGTGAGTTGGTATTGCAGATTGTGCATTAAAAAACATATAAATAAAAAATAAATTATAGGAAATACATGTAAAAAAAATGCCGATTAAGAAATAAAAAGAAGTGCAATAAGGAATAAGGTGGGAGGGAAAAATTGAGTATGGGAGTAAAAAAGAAAAAAATGTGATGACTTTATTAGGGGTGTTGTTGCTATTTTTAAAAAAATTCTATTTATTAATTAATATCATAATTAAATTTAATGGATTGTTTAAAAAGTTAACAAAAACGTGGGTTAACTATTTGTTTAATGCAAGTACAAATACTCCTGTTATACAATATATCTTGTTTTAACCCTTCAGGCTTATGGCTTATACAGGACTGCTCTTGAATTCTGTCATGTTCAATCTTTCAACAAAGTTTGGATTGATTGGCGCAGCTTCCTTGATTGTTTTGATGTCAGATGTTAAGAGAAAACCATTCAGGCACTTTGAAGTTTGAATGTACAGTTATTTTTATATGTCTAAATATTAAAGCTAAGTTTGGTTCGGTGGAATGTTAATTTTAAGTGTTAATTATGTAAGTGCTGATAATTTTAAATAATTCAGAAAAAAAACAATTTGGTTCATCAAAAATATAAACATTTATCCTGATAAGTGTGTTTGGTTCACCGCTTATTAGTAATGCTTATGCAAGAGTATTTTGATTCATTTTATAAATGTTGAATGTTATTTTGATGTTTGGTTGGACATTTCAAATAGAGTACTTTTTTGTTATGTAATATACATGTACCAATCATTTAGAGAGAGAAAAATGAAATGCGATGTGGAATCCTAGAGAGATAAACTATTATATGTCTAATATCTAGAGAGAGAAATGGTAAATATGCATTTTAAATCAATCATATTCAATAGTATTATCATTACAAATTGTATATTAACGTCAATAATGAATTATTTATGCAGTTTTCCCCTCCTATTTTGGGCTTGGGACCCGCAATGGAAAATCCCAAAGTGAAGTTAAAAATGTTTTTTTTCTTCTTTTGTATATGTACGTACAACAGAGCATGTAAACCATATTTTATAAACTGTATATAGACATTCAAAATAAACCATATTTTCTTGAGTGAATCTATAAAAAAAATGAAAGTTCCCTTTCGGAACCCTTGTCAGTTCTTTGTTTTTTTTTTTTTTTTTTTTTTGCCTCAAACAATATAATGGAAATCAAATGACCCTCACTGAATTGTGGACAGTTGATTTATATCAAACCAAAACCACAATAACAAAATTAAGGCTTTTATTGCTTCTCTGAAGCTAGGGTTGGCTTCCCCAAACTTCAAGATAATCCGATTGCCATGTGACAACAAGTATTTCAGCAGATTACATCTTAGCACAAAATTTATAAGCATGCCATTATTCAAAATCATTGATTCATCATCCATGTGAGGATTACGAGAGAAAACCTAAATCATCAGTCAAGAAAATCACCTCTTCTTTCAACTGAGCTTATGCTCGATCTGATCTGCTGCTGTTGGGATGTGATGGAGAGGAGCGCCGAGCTTGGAGAGGGTAGCCTTCTTGTCGGGGGGGGGGGGGGGGCAGTTCGACAAGGCCAACCTCTACCGGACCGTCCAGCCTCCCAGTGGGAGTTCGGCAAAGGCTGACCTGTACGCCTCCTTCGTGAGGCGGGCGTCGTGGGTGGCAACGGCGGAGGAGGAGGGGGAGGTGGAGAGGAGGGTGGTGGTGCGGGGTATTCAAGGGCGGATATGGCAGCGTCGATCTCCTCCATGAGTTCTTCCGGTGTCGGAGGGAGACCAGGCTAGGTTTCGCAAGTTTTGAGAAAAAGTCGATTGAAGAGAGAGAAAGACTAAAAAGGTGGGTCCTTATACAAGACATTTATAAGATAAAAATGATAAATAAATTGAAAAAACTTTAAAAATTTAGGAAAAATCCAAAAAATAAATATTGTAGCCGTTTTGTGTATTTCTTAAATTTAGAAGATTTTTTTTGGGTATTTTCCCTTATATCATTATAATTTTTAAAATTTTTGCAGACTATCATTCTAGTTAAGTTTTGTCTTTTTTATCAATATATTTATTAATGCCATTAAGTCATGCTGAAATTTCAAAATATTTTATACATATTTCAAAAAATATAATAATTATATTTATTTTGTCAAAAATCTTTATTTTTCTATACATAATGAAAAATATAGAAGTTCAAGATTTAAACAAAAAATATTATTTAATTTATCCGAGATGCATTAAAAGAATATATATCTTAAACATTAAAGAATTTTCTTTTTTTTTTTGTTATATTAATGAATCATAAGAAGACCATTAGTTTATAGGGACAAATCCAAATAAACCCCTGCAAACAATATGAAATCCATATAATACTCTAAAAACACTTATATAAACTCAAATAACCTCCTGAGTTAAACTTTCGTTAACAGATGATAAATATTCTGTAAATATTCAGTTTAGTTAACCTTAGCTGCAAACACAATATACCAAAAATCTAATTCAATTGGTTAAAAATGTAAAAAATCTTCTGTAAATGATGATTTTAACAATTCAGATAGGATTTTATAATTAACCTAGAGGGGTAAAATCGTCATTTACAGTACATTTTTGCATTTTTAACAAATTATAGGTTTTTTTAGGTATAGTGTGTTTTCAGTCATGATTAAACAAACCGAATATTCACATAATATTCTTCATTTGTCAATAGAAATTAAATTCAAGAGGTTATTTAGATTTACATAGTGTTTTCAGGGGATATGTAGATTTCAGACTATTTAAAGGGGTTATTTGGATTTTCCCTATTTTATATAAACTCTAATCATATATCCTCGATAAAATAATGAAGTTATAAATATAAAAAAATAATTCAATTATTTATTTACTTGTGAAAATAATGTGGATAGAGAGGATAGAACGATTAGTTAATGATGTGATGTTTTTTAGTTAATTCGCACATGCATATCACACGAGACAATCCAATCAGGACTGGATCCGGTCAGTTAGATCTGTATCGAATTGGACAACGTGAAAATTGAACTGCACCACATATAAATCGAGCTGTACAATTAATTGTTGGATATATATTTCACACTTCTATTAAATACTGATGATACTTAGGAATTCATATTTCTTTCAATAGTTGATTGGATCTAATAAAAGAGTGAAATAAGAGAGTGAAATATCCAACACTTCTATTGGATATTGACCGAACTGACCGGATCCAGTCCTGACTGGATCCGGTCCCATGTCACACGAATTGTTTAGAATATTTTTTGAGATTATCATTTTGTTTTACTTATTAGATTAATTTACAAAATCATATTGATAATAAAAATGTAAATATAGATCTTACAATATCAATAGTATGTATTTAAATTTGTATAGTGCATTAATCTTATTAATTGAATGAAATTCACATTTAAATTTCATAAAAAAATTCATATATTGCGTTATATGGATTAATAATCATTTGAATTTCTTGTCACCCATATCATTTGAAGCCGCCCGAGCGTACTAAGGTACCTCACCGGGATATTTAATCATATAGCCTGTGGAAAGGACTACTGAAAAAAGTGCCACCAGGGGTGGGGCTACCGAGCCATGTATTGTGAGGTGACATTGCATATGCATGACACCTAGGGTGTGTTTGTGCATGATGGAAAGTGAAGGAAAGTGAGAGAAAGTAAAGATTTTCCCTTTGACCACTCAAAAAGCTAGCATTTGTGCCAAACAAGGAAAAGAAAAAATTTTCCATCACTTTCCCTCTCCTATTTTGTCTTATTAGAAAAAGTGGGAAAAACTTTTCTTTTCCCCATAGGTGAGAAAATGAGAGAAAGTGATGTAAAATTTTTCCACCACATGCACAAACACCTTGAAAGTTGGTCAAAGGGAAAAAATTTTACTTTCCACCACTTTCCCTTTGACCCAAATTCCCTCACTTTCTTTCATTTTCCCTTCAACTTTGTGCACAAACACACCCCTATTATCGTAGGTTAATTCTTGTACATGTTCGAATTTACATCGCTAAGATCCCGTTTCGTAACATGATTTGGTGCGGTAATTCTGCTTTTAATTAAACAGAAAGCTTAAATATGTTACTATTCGGGTTTTAGGAAGTCAGTTTTTTAAAAAGTTGTTTACAATTTTTTGTATAAAACGGTTGCTTTTTAAAATCATAGAAAATACAATGTCTGGGAATTAAAGTCTATTTAAACCATTTTATTTAAAATATTATTTTTTAAACGTGTTTTTAAACGGACACTAAGGGTGCGTTTGGTTGCGCGATTGCAAAATTGATTCTGTAGGAATCTGCGATTGCAAACCTGATTCTGCAGGAAGCTCACTTTCTCAGCTTTTTGAAATCGCAGCTTTTAGGCACTATTTACCTGCAATCGCTGTGTTTAAAACTGGCATTACAAAACTGTTTGGTTGCGCGATTGCAAACGCAGCTTCATGTAATCGCAATCGCAGCGCAATCGCGCAACCAAACGCACCCTAAGTTTAACCGGCATGAGTGATCCGCCTAGTTGTGGAGTCGTTCACTATTATTTTTTGGTACGTAAGCTTGGACAGGGTAAACACAGTATTGACAGGTCAACATGAACCTTATAACAACTAGTGGGTTAAAACTCATAGGAAACTAGTCCAACAAGAGATGGAAAACAAATCTGGGCCAAAGCCCATGAGAAGCTAGCCCAACAAGGCTTGGACATTGTGTGTTCACCCTACTTAAAGCAAAAAGGGTTGAACTAGGATCATCCCCATGAAATGGGGGTGTCCCTACCAACGTGACAAAGCCACTGGGGACACATACGACAATCATTTATGATATTGCGGAGATGACAATTGACTACTATTACAATGAACCACCTATTCATGCATATGCTGGGCATCACCTTGTATTAAAAGCGTCGAATTCGGTGTGAACCCTGAAATAGGATATCGAGTTTCATCATTAGGATTTGCGTTAGTGGGCTAGCAGAGGCCACTAGAATATCTCGTAGCTGTGATGGGTATTTTATTTAAGGGGGTAACAGAGCGGATACAGGATAATATTTTAAGGTGGGTTATATTAATTATTAATATTTAAAAAAATTTGTTTTATATTTTATGTAACTATTTTATATATCAAATAATGTGATATTCGAAAACCATATATCTATGAAGAAAAAAAAATATTGTTAAAGTTGAGTACTTTAATTTCTTAAGAAAAAAAAAGAGATATGAACTCTTCTTATATCGTATATAACAAAATTTATATTTAATTGACATTACATTAAATCAGGATAATATTT
This sequence comes from Acorus calamus, assembly GCA_030737845.1. Taxonomy (NCBI): domain Eukaryota; kingdom Viridiplantae; phylum Streptophyta; class Magnoliopsida; order Acorales; family Acoraceae; genus Acorus; species Acorus calamus. The sequence continues at coordinate 36,418,993 of CM060860.1, read as the reverse complement.
GAATTTTAAAATATAAAATTGTTAAAAATTTATAAGAAGATTTAGTTTGATTTGGCTTGAGACAAGATTTAATTTGCTATTTATCTCTCATAAAATTCTATTTTGAGTGATTGAAGTGATAATAGCGTAGAAATATGTGTGTGTGTGTGTGTGAGATTTTTATTCTCAATCGGAATATATTGTATAAAATACAAATTTATATAATTTAAATATAAATATCCTAATATATGAGTGCTATTACATAGCTTTTTTTTCTCGAGCGCTGTGCGTTTAACAACTGCTCATAAGTACTTTTGGATGACTTCTCATTCTACAGAAGGAGAAGTGATCGCGTTTGAGAACCCGATAGCCATCACTTCTCTTTAGGAGAAAAACTACTCTTTCCAGAAGGAGAAAGTAAATTCTTTTGTGAAAGGGGTTTTTTCACTTCTGCAGAAGTTAAAAAAAAGCTAATAATTTAACAAAAATGCCCTTATAAAATTTTACAAATTCTTAAAAAATCATTTGCCCATGTTTGGTTAAAACTAAGTTATTATGAGATTTATGTTTATTCTAGTATAAATAAGAATAAAATGATTTTTTTTGTTGGAATAATTTAATTCTAAGAATTGGTTGGAATCAATATATCACTTTATACCATTTAATCATGGCAAACAGATTCTCATTTATTCTAACTTTTCAAACATCCATTTTAAAACTATTCCTATTTATTTCCATTTATTCTAACCCTATTCTCGAATTAAACATAGGCTTTAGGTATTATATAAAATAAATTTTCTCTCACTTATCTCATTAGGTAATGTAGGACAAATCTAGGATCTATTTGAGATTTGTTAGTTTAGGTTCTTTTCCATTTTAAATTTGAATAATTTTGTGAGTATTTTTTAATTGTTAGAATAAATTTGTTAGTAATATCTACCTTTTGTTCCAAAAAAAAAAGTTTGTTAGTATTTTAATTGTTAGGATTTGTTAGTTTGATATTGTAACCAATTGTGGTTAGAAAAAGTTTGTTAGTATTTAAGATCTATATTATATTTATTTATTTATATTGATCTATTAAGATAATTGTATAATATGAGTGCATGTGTATTTTAGACAATTGATATGATTTCTATTACAAAAATAATTTTTAAAAACATTCATCAATATGTGTTCCCAAATAGCTTATACTCTAGAAAGAAGAAGCACCTTTTTTTAAAGTTAACTTCATCGAGAAGGAACTTCTTATAGAATTACTTCTAAACAAGTTGTCAAACTATGCAATCCTTTTTTCAACCTCAATAGCATAGTATACTGTGTATCACAGTGTAAGTGTAACAGCCTAAGAACATCTCCAACCATACTCTATATATCCAAATTTGGAGGGTGGTGTGCTCCTACCATACTACATATCGACCTCCAAATTTGGAGATTTGGATTTGACCCTCCAAATTTGGAGGCCACATCAAAATCACTTTTTTCATTTTTTATTTTATACATTAATTCAACATAATGTATATTTAGACCCGCTAATCTATTTTTAACAAAAGTAATATAGTTGAAAAGATGTCATCGAGACCTTTAAAATAAAACTATTTTTAAATTATTTTAGAACTGATTTTAAATAAATTTTCATATCTTTGATTATTCAAGAATTATTTTATTTATTTAATTAAAAAATTATTAATTTAAAAATAACTCGAAAACCATTTAATATTAGACTCTAAAATGTTTTAATGAGATTTTTTCAATAATATAATTTTTATATAAATAAATTAATAACAATTATATTTATTAATGAGTTTTCATGTAACATTATATTTTTATAAGAAAAAATAGAGGCTAATGGTTGGAGTGCAACACCAATTTCCTCCAAATATGGAGGGTGAAGCTTGGGTTGGAGATGCTCCAAAGGGACTCTAAAAAAATAGGGTTTTTTTAAAGGGCACCGATATTTCCACCCACAGAGTTATTCAACCCATCCCTCTCAAAAAAACAAAAATGTGATTTTTTTAAGAGGTGAATCCATCCTGACCCATTCGACTTTGTAAAGTCATCAATTATGTCATATGTCGACATCACATAGTCAAATTGGTCACAAAGATGTATAGCTCTCTCTGCGACCCGTTTGATTTTGTATAATCGTCAATTATATACTATGTTCGACATCACATAGTCAAATAGGTCACAGAAACCTAAACCTCTCTCTGTGACTCATTCGATATTGTGAAATCGTCAATTATGCAATATTTTAAAACCCAACTTAACCTGCCCGGTTGAACCAGTTAAATCTTCATCTGCTTTGAATTCCGGTTCGATTTATCCATATAACTCGAAGAAATAAAAAATCGGTAAAACTAAATTATCTCACTAATTGAACCAACAGTTTTTGTGAACCGGCTAGAGGTTGATTATATCGAATAGTTCTTTATTCATGAAAATTATGATTAATCACTTGTTAAAATATGAAATCTAATAAAAAGTTTAGATTTTATATACAAAAATCATGTTATGGTGTTAAATAAAACTTTTATGCAAATATTTTTTAAAATATTTTATAATTTTATTTAGTAATGATAATTAAAAAAAATTATTACATTATAATTATGTCACTGTTTAAATTTGGTTAACCTAACAGCTGAACCAGTGATCCTTAACTCGTTCATTTTTCTTGTTCGTTGAAAGGTTTGATTTTTAAAAATTACCATTTTGTCAGAAGTCGGCATCACATAGTCGAACTGGTCACATAAACCCAAAGCCCTCTCTACGACCATTCGACTTGTGACATAATAGACAACTTGGAGAAGAAATATCCAAACACTACATCATGTGATAAGTCTTTCATGATACTAAACAGTAAACCATTGTTTGAAGATATCATATAATTGAGAATGATATAACATGTGAACACATTGTTCAAAACACAAAATTGAATGGACCGTAGAGAGGGTTTTAGGTCTCTATGTCCAGTTTGACTCAGTGATATTAACCTATAACATAATGAACGATTTCACAAAGTCAGAGAGGTCACAGAGAATGCATTAGATTTATTCGACCTGTTCGATTATGTGATGTCGAATATAGTATATAACTGATGATTACACAAAGTCGAATGGACAACAGAGAGGGCATTAGGTCTTTATGACTATTTTGACGCTATGATGTTGACATATGACATAATGGATAACTTCGCAAAGTCGAATTGATTGAGGTGGGTTCACTCCTTAAAAAATCACATTTTGATTTTTTAAGAGGGGTGAGTTGAATAGCTAAGTGAATGGGAATATCGGTGCCCTTTTTTAAAGAGTGCTGCTACATTCAATTTTATTCTCAGTCTAAAACACAAACCCTATATACATTATTACATATTTAATTAAGTATATAACTCGTTAGATGATGTATATACTTTATTGAATTTTTTTTAAAATTATTAAAAATAGGTTTATTCAATTTAAAATGGAGTGATATGTATTTTTTATCAAAATATATACCTCATTAGATGCTGTTTACTATTTTAAAAAAATGAAAACACTTTAGATCTAAGTTTTTGTTGGTGGATGTGACTGAGTGTATCATTTTCTTTTTTTTAAAACCCTCTTTAAAATATCTCTTCTCAAGCTATCGATTTCTCTTTCTTCGATGACAATGGAGGTCGTAACTTTCGTCGTCGACAGATTCAAAGCTTTCGCCAAATCAACAGATGAATATGTTAAGGGAGCCATCGAAAAGAGCTTTTCTCCCTCCAATCGACGCGACCCCGTAAATCACCTCTCTCTCCAAATAATCATTTCATTTTCTAAATATTTTTCCGTTTGTTTTCTCTCTCTCACACGTCAATTTTAGCTTTTTTTTTAAAATCCATTATAATATATGTGCACGACTTTTTCCCACACAAAATTCAATCGGTTGTTGTTCTAATCTTTGAAGATCCTTTTTATCCCCCAAAGAAGCAATATTAAAGATTATATGATTATGTCAGAAAATCTGATATTTGAATAGTAGAATTTCTTTCATTCAAATCTAGGTCTTCAAACCGCTCGTTCAAATCACGGATGAGTTATTTGATTGTGTAGAAACTCTAGTTCAGAATTTTTTTGAGAAGTGATAGTTCATTTATAACTAACAAGGGTTACAAATGAGCCGAAAGGGTTACAAATGTCCTTGCACCAACCAAATACCGCCCCCAATCTTTCAACAAGAAGAGGGAGTCCTCCCATAAGTTTTCCATGTAAAAGGTTTGATTTCTGAAAATAAGCGCGTTCGCCATAATGCCCACAAACCCGCCGGGACTACGATGCGCCGAAATCGAGCCTGAATAGACTTCTCTCATTGGATGAACCTTTCGGACATGACTTCCCAAAGCTCGTTGAGGTTCTGAAATTGGCACCGGAAACCTGCCATCGTCCCGAACCTATCCCAAAACCTGACCGCTATATGGCATGTAAGTAAGAGATGCTCAATGGACTCCGGCATCACCCTGCAAAGAGCACAGTTCGTTGGCTCCGAAGGCCTCCATTTCGCGCGATAAACTTTGGTTAACAACCGACCCTGAAGCACTAATTATAGGAAAATCTTGATCTTGCATGGTAGCCTCCATGTCCATAGTATCGGCATTCTGTTTGCCAACAACGAGTTACCCTCCTGAGACCGCATCTGCCCTGCATACCCCATCTTCACGTTGTAGCTTTCACTCGGGGGTTCTCCCCACATGCGTACATCCATGCTCTTGATGTCTGGGCCATGCCGAGGCAAGCAATGAAGCAAAGAGGCAAGAACAGCGATCTGAATTTCGGGAGAGAGTCTCCGCAGGTGGATGCGCCAGTCCCCACCATCCCCCGTTGATTGCCAAGCCGACTGGACCGATTCCTCCTTCTCTAAAGCAGTGATGAAAAGGTTCGGAATTTACCGATGTTTTTTGCATCTCTCTCTTTCTCACTTTGCACTCTGCACTCTGCACCGGAAGGGGCAAATCTTGGATGCTTTGACCTTGCCATGAAGTCATAACTGAAGCATCAAGCATAACCTAGAAATTTGATTAATTCATCTTCATCATTTTCAAAACTTCGCCTTTAGTGAAACTTGCAATACCATCCTTCATATTTTTATGACTACTTTCTTCATATTGCTGGATGGGGATTGTATAATGATTGTGTTTCCTTATATACTAATTTTTTTTGTAAGAATTTGGCTTTCCATTTTGATACTTCTCAACTTGTAAACAATTTTAAAAATTTACTCTCAGTAATGTCACATAGCAGGGGAGAAAGGGGAATATGATTGCTGTATGAGTTTTTCTCTATGGAGTGGAAAGAATACATCTTGGGAGAAGTGCCTTAGCCAATTTTTACATTTAATGCAGTTAAAGATAGTATACATGTAGTGATAGAGGCCTTATTCCTCATGTTGTTTGTTGGAACATTTGGTTGGCACGTAATAAGGAAATTTTCCAATGAAAAAAAGGTTACATGGAAAATATTTGGGCGGCTATCGTGGCATCTCTTCGAGCATGGGTTATGGTGCTCTCAGTGGAGGATCCTCCGAGAAGCATCATGGGAGGAGGATGGACCGGCTCCTAATTCTGTATTTTGATTAGGGATTATCCCCTTTATTTTTAATTTTTTTTGTGCCCCCATTAGCCCTTTTCTTCTTTCCTTTGTAGATTTTCTATCGAGATCCCTCTTCTTCGTTGTTTGAGGGGAATCATTTGCATAATATGACAGTCCTATCATTTTTTTACAAAAAATTTTAAAAAAATTTGGCACACAAGTTAATAACTAGGTTTCTAAATGGTCTGGGAGTTTTTTGAATGACTTAACCTTAAATATTTTTGTTGATGAAATAGCAGCAATAAGTTAGTGGAATAAAACAATCTCATTGGTCCCTTGTAAGTGCAAGGCACATATATAACTATTCCAAAAGTTTCTTCACAAATCAGAACGACCTTTCCACAATGCTAAAGGCCAACATGGAGAATGAATAACTTAAGTCTAAGATGCTTTGAAGTTTCAAATAACTTGTAATTGATTTCATCAAATTTAGTAATATGGTTTAAGAGTTGCCATTGTATATATGCAATTCTGTTATTTATGCCGAGCTTGCATTCTTCACCCTTAAATGTTGTTATCAAGCTTACTCCAAGGCCTATAAGGCCTGAGATCTGTAATTCATCAGCCAATAAATTTGGTATATGGTAAAAGGCTAAAAGCACAAGATGATTGTGTGTTAGCTCTTCAAAGTTATATTGGCCTTTTGTTATCGTACTCTTTATTCTGTTATGGAGTTTATGTGCTCTTTTTTTAACACATTTCTCATTTGCATCTCAGATTGAGATTTTGAAACGTTTGCAGCGAGAAGCATTTTTAGATATAATGAAACTAAGAGAAAAACAAGCAAAACTAGAGCGAATGCTTTCTTTCAATAAATCTGGGAAGGGAAGTCCCTTCCAGGAACCAAGTACACACATAAGAGGAATGATTGATGTGTCTGGAGCTCTACTTGTCATGGGAGATGCTGATGAACAAACAAAAGAAGTACTGTGTAGAACTGGAATCAAAACAGGAATGGAGTCAAGGTTTGTCTTTCATACAGTTATAAGGCATAAAGATGCTTTAATGGCAGAGTTTGTGGCCTGTCATAGTGGCCATGTTAACAATGCAGATATTTTTCAGATCCCTCTTTCCCTTGATAAAGTGATGTATTCAGCAAATATTAGTGATTCGTTATCAGCGATTGCAATTCCTTTGGGGGCTCGCTGCAAAGATTTTGAAATCGGAGCAATTCCTTTAAAGGTAATGCATCTTTAATACGTCATTTATACGAGGGTTATATCTAGTTCTGCATTCCTTTATATTGGCAAAATGTTACGTTCAATCCTTTTTGCAGTCCCTCTTTCAGTCCTCACACATTTATTATTTTTATTTTTGTCTTTTGAGTATATAATTAGCTAATGAAATACATCTTTTTATAAAAAAGGAAGAAATTGAAGTATTGCTTGTATGGATTGAATGCATATATTTATAAGTTTTTCATAATAAAGTATATGCTACATAGTGGAGTACATACTGCGTTAGACGATTTGATATATTGTGTTAATGATGTGTTGACCCCAAATGGGGCTACAAAAAAGACTTATATCAACGCTCCTTTATGTTTGAACAATTTGTGCTAACAATATGATCGAGAATTTCTTCTTATGAATATCACTTATTTTTCTTGTCTTTTCCTTTTTTATACAGAGGAGACTTTTTGCTGAACATCCCTCATCCCATCCACCCACATTCAACCAATATCATGGTTATGCTGCTGGGTGTCACTCAAAGGCTCCAAATTCGCTGGTTCTTTAGCCAAGTTGTTCCATGGAACCAACATCCAAACAGATTCCACCTTTGGCCAACTTGTGTATCAACCATCCATACTAACAAGGTTCAAGATATCCTGTCTCCACCAATTGCTTGGCACACCATCTCAGCAGTCTGGAATCGGGTCCTTTGCAATACCACTGGGCCATTTGAGAAGAAATCGAGCTCCCACTGATGTCAAGAATCAGTTGATTGCCTTGATCCTAGAGACTGAGCTTGACGAGAGCACGAGAATTGGAGGTTGGATTGAGTTGCAGAAAACGAGCTCCAAGTCAGTGAAGTGGGGAGTGTCTATGTCTGATATGCCTGAGGAAGAGTTTGGATGGGGATTGGGTGTTGTTGGATCGGAGAATCGGCTTCAGTTGGATGGTTACCTTGACTTCAGATTAGGTGATAGGTTCCATTTGCAACCAGGTGTTTTATATGCCACTGATGGGAGCACGCGAATTCCTTCACTGTTACTTCGTGCAACCTGGTCTCTGTGATTGATTCATTGACACAATATTCATCATGCATTACAAATTGCTAATTGTATTGAGTTTTATTTCTGGCATTTTGGCTTTTGAAAATCAAGGAAAGAAGTGCTACATCCTGCAGCAGAGGACATGTCCTCCATGGTCAAAAATGGAAATGTGGGTTGAGCAGATCCTGACTATATATGTTCTTTTGTGAGTTAAGGTTTTTCATTCCTTTACTGTAATCTCAAAAAAATATTCAAAAATTGTATCTGCCCTTCCTGTGAAAGTAAGCAACCATTTGTTAAACATGTAAATCCTTTTTTTATTATTATTGTGTATGTTTTTTGTTTTTTTACTTTGATTTGCGAACCTATATTACAACAGATACAGATTTGCAACAGTGATGTCACTTTGAACATGTACTCATATTTTTTTTCTTCTTTTCTTTGTACATATAGATTGCTTATGATTCAGATTCGTCTCGGTGGGCTTCATTTGCCACAAACTTAAAAACTTTAATAATACAAGGCACCATACAAACATCACCCAACTAATAAGCAAAATAAAAAGCTCCATTGAGTACAGGGAGAGATAATTCATGATTGCTTGTTTTGGGTGGGGCAAGCAAACTTTTTGTGCTCCTTGTGTTGGATTTTGTCTATGTGGTTGGTCCACCGAAATCATTAATCTGGGTGGTTCAAGTCACTTTGAACAACATGAACAGGATAATTTTTTTTTAAAAAAGTTTCACTTTCACAGCATTCAATGGTGGATGACCAAAGATTATGATTTATAAATAGTCTTCTTTAGGCCTGTTAGCTTCATCATTGAAAATATTACAAAAGTGTTCATACTTTAAGGTATCTTATAAGCAGATTAATTTTCGTGTCAGATATAAATATTTGGTAATTGGTAATATTTGTCTCAATAAAGTTACAAAATGAACTAATTAGCGCTTAATAGTTAATATATACGTATACGTGATTCTAGAAACAGTCAAACAAAGCACAAAGGATAAAAGAGAGAGAGAGAAAGAGACATCATTTAAAAAAAAACCTTACATCTTATGTAGCAATCTAGAGGTGGTTTAGTTGATCATCCCTTTTTCTTTTGTTTTTTCTTTCCTAAATTTCTTAAAGAGGAAAAAGTATGGCCTACAATAGAGCCAAAATTTCTAGATTAATACAAAATATATATGCAAATATGCCAGTCAAGGAAAAAATTCAAATACGCCTATTTTTTTTCGTTAACATCTACATCAAACAGAAATTCTATATTAAAAAACCTAGCTAGGAAAGAAGACAGTTACATATCCAAAAAAAATCTTTTATTTCATCAATAAAAAAATTGTATTTATTAAAAAATTTGTTTCACATGAATATACATCGGATTTTGTTTTAGGAGTATCCGAAAAGCATTGACTGGTCTTATTCCAGGTTTGGAATGTAGAAACGCACGATATGTCAAAATGTCATATAATATTGATCTTGCGATAAAAACATGATTATTTTCAAACAATTAAAATATAAATGTGGTGTGTCAAATTATGTTACTAGGACTTTATCCAATGTCAAATCGGTCACTGTTATATATAATATTCATTTCCACCAAAAAGGTTGCAATTGCTTTAAGAAACAACTTGTAACAGCCCCCCCTCCGTGATATACACACCTAAAAATCCACGCATAGTTAGCTGACAATCCCCTTTAGACAACTAATACTGTGTAAAACAAAGGCCAGCACAGAAGGCCAAGATCATGGAAATCTCTGTTGTCACTCACATGCGAGCAATCTCTGCATTACTTAACAAAACACTCTGAAGTGCTCTGAGCACTATCACCACTTTCAGTGCATAATATACATTAGACCTGTCAACGGGTCGCGGGTCGATCCGGGCTCGACCCGGACTCGACCTGATAGAAGGCATAAATAAATACCCGATCCGAAGGACCCGACAATGAAAACGGGTCAGGTCTAGGCCCACCCTGACCCGATCCTATGGACCCGATGAATCCGATTGACCGAATCCAAATACTTTGTGATTTTTTTATTTATGATCCAACCCAATATTCATGATCCAACCAAACATTTATAACTAAATATTGAATACTCATTTAAAATTTTAAGCATTTGAAATATTTTTACAATATTTTAACTTCACGTAAAAGCGTAATAATCTAAACCGTATTCCAAATGTCATCTTATTAAACATTAAAAAATTAAAATAGTGAAGAACTATTTATAATATATCACACTCTATTAAAAAGAAAAAAATGAAGTCATTGTAGGCCTTTGAGAAGTTTCTTAATCTTTTTTTATCTGGCCTACTTTTGTTAATGGGTCGACTCGACCCGACCAGAGATCCGATGTGGACCTGACTTGAAAGATCCACCAATCAAATGGGTCGGGTCCGGATTTATCCCGACCCGATTCGGACCCGACCCGTTGACATGCCTAATATACATGACCCATGTAACAATTTTTTATATATATTAAACTTATATAATTTCGCACGTCTTATCCTCTTATGCGCCTACCTAATGAGGTCTCCACGTGAGGGCCTCCATTAATTTTGTTAAGGGTATATATATTATACCTTTCTATGCAAACAATTTGACTAGTTCACATCAACATTTGGATGTTTGTTTATATAAAAAGATTCCGCGGGCAACTGCCATTCACGGGTCACAACTACACAGATGTTTCTTGATTCCTAATAAAAAATAATTACAAGATCTAAATTAGAGATCAGAGAAGTAGAACAATTATTTAGTACAAAAAATAACAAGAAAGAAAATAAAGGAATAGCCCAAGAAGCTAATTCTCCACTAAGCGAGCTTTGGAAGTTATGTCTTGATACATAACGCCTCCTCAAGCTTCTACCTTTATAATAAATCTTTCCCAATTAGTCATAGACGCTTCCCAAAGCTTTCACATGTTTTCAAAATAAAACCTTGCGTCATTAAAGATGGTTTCGTTTCGCGTTCGCCAAATCGCCCACACTACTGCGGGGATCACCGAACGCCTAACGTTTGCTTTAACACTCCTTGTCCACGAGCGATCCCCAACAAGATATATTTTTGTTGAACTGAAACATATTTTCTTCTTCTACGAATATATGTTTTAAAAATTCAAAACACATGATATTCACATATTATTTTGATACTATGTTGAGGGAAATTGAAAATCTCCTCAACAAGAAGGGTGGTGTGTCTCCTCTCAGTTGCTTTATGTGCTGTCGTAAAATCATTTGCACTAGGAATGCTTACCAAAGGGTCTTCCCACTGCCAAAGGGTCTTCCTATTTAAGGTAGACAAGAGTTTTTTTTAAAATTTATCTACCAAAAAAAAAAAAAAAGACTGATAACAAATTAATTTCAGGTTATAGAAGGATCTTTTTTTGCTTACCATTCGTTTAGACCATGGGGATCAGGATTTGAGGGATCAATTCTCACGACCCCGACTTGGATTCATCTCCGAGAGAGCACTAATTTTTCTTTCCACACATATATTAGCCATTTCCGATATCATTCTACTTTGCGTTAAAGCTTCTTTTAAAATGTAAGGACTCCAAAACCACAAAGTTCTCAAGGATGAGTGCGTGAGCGATTGCATCCAATTTTATAACAGGCGAGTTTGATTGCATGCTGTCATATTGTTGTAACTGTGTTGCAACTACTCCCAAAATTGAAAATGAACGTGTCAATAGACTGGATATCAATTTTTAACATTTAAATTTTAAATTCCAATATTTATAAATTTTTTAATATAATTGACGTGTCTAACTATAGACTCTGGATCAGATGACCCCGGATGAAAAACAGGACAATAAAATAATGATTAAAATCAATATATAAACAATTCTCGTGATTAAAGAATAAAGGTTTTAGTATTAAAAGAATTTAATTGACATACACAAGTATAAATAATTTTATATAGGAAAAAATCCATATAACCCAAATCTGATTGAAATTCATATAATAATCTTATTTTTCTTAAAATCCATATAACCCCTGAAAACATCTAATAAATTCAAATAACTTCCTGAATAAATTTTTTATTAATAGATGATGAATATTCTGCGCATATTTCGTTCAATTAACCATGACTGAAAACACGATATACTAAAAAACTATTATAATGGATTAAAAATGTAAATAATATTATGAAAATGACAATTTTACACTCTTTGGATATACTATAAGACACTATCTAGGGGGTAAAATTGTTATTTATAGAACATTTTTTACATTTTTAACAAATTGTAGGTTTTTTTGATATATTATGTTTTCTATCGGATTTAATTAAACATAATATTCATAAAATATTCATCATCTGTAAACGTAAATTTTTTTAGAAGGTCATTTAAATATACTAACCCTCCGTTTGGGGTGGAGAATAAACGTTGGATATGGGAGAATATAGTAGAATAGCCCCAAAACAACTGTTTGTTTGATAAGAATAAATTTTGATAAGTTATGTCTGGATAAACTAGGATAAGGTCTGATAACTATTATCAGAAAATGCTAGAATTGCTTATCATGGCTTATCTATACCAATGAATAAAAATCCTCTTATCTCTCATTTTAAAAAATTTATCTTACCTAACACTCTCTACACACATTCCAAAAACTATCACATCTATCATATCACACACATCTCTCATACTTATTCCCAAACACAAATAATTTATGCAGGGGTATAATTATTATTTAAGAAGTCATAAACTCTTATTCATCTCTTATCTACCACTTATCATTACTTTATTCAAAGTGAACCAAACAACAAAAAGATCAATTTTACGTTTTTCAATGAGAATAACAGAAAAGACAACCAAATAAAAATTTAACTATTTAACATAAATTGTTATCTATCTCAGTATAACTATCAAGTATGAATAACCTTATTTCACATCCTAAATAAGCATTAAGTGTTTTCAAGAGTTGCATGAAATTTAAGAGAAGTCACCGGATTATATGGAGGGTTACATGGATTTTACTTTTATAGTATAAATGAACATTCACATAAATTTTTATTATATTATTTCCAATAAGAAGCTGAAGGAATTGAGGCTGCTCGACGAGGATAACAGTTGGATGGCAATTAATGGCGGCGGCTTGACAGGTATTTCGATGACGTGTCGATACCTGAAAGACGCGTTCCTTCAAAGCCAAGGACGTGATTAACCGGGTTCATCGGTTACAAGCGCTCACGTATAACCAAAACCACCTCATCAGACGGTCCCTGATCACTCACAGCGTGCAAGGTCCATCATCTGCCGTGCAACGCAAGGCAGACTCTATCCACCGTTGGATGGGTGGATCCCATCCCCATCCGACGGCGCAGGCAGTCGTCTCCGAAAATCGAAGTCCAGTGGGGGACCGGTCCCTGTTCCACCCAAATTTACTAAACCACCCCTATTTAATAGCCAAAGGACGCGACTAACGACGAGTGTGATTTAATAATTTCACCTACCTCGCCAGCTGGCAACAGTGGTAAAAAAAAGCGGGGGTGTGTCAGAGTAATTAAAAACCAAAATCGAAAGTGAATTTCACTGGTGGCATGTTTCGTAATTATAAAGAACACGAGGGGTACGTTTCGCGTCTCATCCTTCCTTCCTCGTCGGCTTGTTTGTACATGACAGTCCCTCCGCAACACGAACACAAATAATGAAAAAAATGTTTTCAACGAACCCCCTCTAACAAAATGTCCTAAATTCACCGATCGAGGACCATTTCATAAAAAGACCACCCTCTCCCAGAGCGGATCGAAGCAATGGCGGCGGCATGGGAGCACTTCGGGGAGATCGCGAACGTGGCGCAGCTGACGGGCTTCGACGCGGTGCGTCTGATAGGGATGATAGTGAAGGCGGCGAACACGGCGAGGATGCACAAGAAGAACTGTCGGAAGTTCGCGCAGCACCTGAAGATGATCGGGAACCTGTTGGAGCAGCTGAGGATTTCGGAGCTGAAGAAGTACCCGGAGACGAGGGAGCCGTTGGATCAGTTGGAGGACGCGCTGAGGAGGTCTTACATTCTGGTGAACAGTTGCCAGGACCGGAGCTACCTCTACCTGCTCGCGATGGGGTGGAACATCGTCTATCAGTTCCGGAAGGCGCAGGGGGAGATCGATCGGTACCTGAGGCTCGTGCCGCTGATCACGCTTGTTGATAATGCAAGAGTCAGGGTGAGAAATTTTGGATCTTTTTTTGGTTTGTTTGATTAGTGTGATTTTGATGTTCCTTTTTGTTATGGATTTTGTTGTGGGTTGATGATGATGTTGATGGGTCTGTAATTGTGTTTTTTTTTATAAAAATTTGGATGTGTTGGTTCTTTGTTTTTAATTGATGGGATTTTGGGTGTTGATGTTGAGTTTGATGTGGTTTGTGGGTTGGGTTATTTGGGAATTGTTTAACAATTGGATTTTTTTTTCTTTCGATGTGTTGGGTCTGTTAATTGGAGTAATTTTGATGAGCGTGAATGATTTTATTGTGTGTTGATTTTAATGTTGATGAAATTTAGTGAATTTTGTATGTTGGGGAGGGATTTGAATCCTCGATCGGAGATCGGATTTGCGTGCCTTAGTTTTAACATCTTTTGTGTATCGATGTCGATGTTGATGGTCTAAATTTTTGGATCAGTTTTTTTTTTTTCGTGAATTTTGTATGTTGGTTGCAAAAGAAGAGATTCCTTTTTGTATTAATTTAATTTAATTCCTATATATATTTTGATTTACTGATAAAGGCCAATGAGTGAGCCACCTACCTAACCTTTCTATTTTTTTGGGTATTATATTATTATTTTTTATTATGCTTTCTAGTTAATTTGTGTTTTTTAATTGTGCATGTTTTGAAATGGATCAAACTAACCATTACATCACTTTTGGCCATTGACTGCCAACTGCCTTTTTTATTCATTCTTTTTCTTTTTTGTTTAGCAAATAAAACACGAGCATGACATGGGGCTAGAGGCTTTACATCAAAACTAGATCAGTTAGCACAATTTTTTATGCATAAAGGACAAGATCATTAATGGTTTGATGGTATACCAGAAGAGAACATCCTGAACAGCAGCAATTCAGATTTTATAGCGTTGGGGTGTGGATTAATACCTTCTTTAGAGCATCTCCAATGGAGAAACACCTCTAAAATGGAGTCCCAAAATATATTGGCCTAAAAAATCCACGGGGCGAAAAAGTGAGTTTAGAGTCTCACTACTCATTGTTGAGATCAACTCCAACCACAATCTCTATTTTCATCTCTATTTTATTTTTTTGATCTAGATCTTGTCTTATTATGTGTAGTTGTGTTTTGTTGTTGTGCTTTATTTAGTTTTTTATGTACTTTCTTTTGTTGTACTATCAGTTTTAATTAGAATAAATTTATTTTAGTACATAAGTGCAAATAATAAATAATATAATATTAATGTAACAAATTAAAAAATATTATTAAATATATAACATTTTTAAACATATGTTAAACATATTCAATATTAGACTTATTTGAATCGTATCGACGCCATCTATCAAATGATATCAATTTTATGAAAATTAAAATTATATTGTATAAGTTATCAAACATTATTTAAAAAAAAAAAAACAAACAAGCCTCCATATTTGGAGGCTCAAACAGGGAGCCTCCAAATATGGAGTCTCAATTGAGGGCCTCCAAAATGGAGACCCTTTTTGCCGATCGGTTGGAGTGATCTCGAGCTCCATTTTGCCATTTTGCCGAACGGTTGGAGCTGCTCTTATAGGAACTAATATAACTTTTAGTTGTTTATATAATTATACGCAAATTTTTTTTTTTTGAGACGAGGTAGAACCATAGCACTGATACTTTCATTGAGGAAGTATGATTACATCTCTGAATTGGGAGTGAGAGGAATTAGAGAAAAGAATAATAATAAAAAAAACAAGTATGAAGGAGACTACATGAGGGGAAGGACGTAGATGGGATACATAAATGGATCACATATGCTCATCAGAGACCAGTCAGTGACCATGGGGAACTGTAAATTTCTCACTAACGTGCTTATTTATATTTTGATTCAGGCTCCCAGCAGAGTAAACCATTTTTTTTTAATTATTGTTATTGTTATTGTTAGAATTTCTTGTAGTTTGGAAGTTCTAGTCTTGTTTCAACAGATGCTGTAATTCTAGTCTTGTTTCGATGGACAGTTTTTTTTTTTTTTGTTTGTGGTGATGAACCTTTAACATATTATGATCTAATTTTGTGTGGTCTCACCTTCAATTGACAGGAAAGACTGGAATATATTGAAAAGGATCAGTGTGAATATACCTTAGATGAAGAGGACAAGAAGGTGCAAGATGTTATTATGAATCCTGAACCTTCAAAAAATGATGCCGTAATTCTCAAAAAGACCCTATCTTGTTCCTATCCAAATTTGGCATTCAATGAAGCGCTGAAGAAAGAAAATGAGAAGCTCAAGCTAGAACTACAGAGGTCACAAGCTAACATGGATGTGGGACAATGTGAAGTTATTCAACGTTTGATTGGAGTAACAGAAACAGTTTCGAGTTCTTTGCTGGAAAAGAATTCTAAGAAGGCGGAGTCTAATTATTCAAATGAGAAAAGTTATCCTTGTGAAAATGGTGATGCTTATAAGGCTTCAAGGTTCGTCCATATTTATTTCATGTAAATTGTACAGTAATTGAATTAGCTGTTTTTCAGTGCATGAGGTTACATGAGGGAACTTATCTTGTTATCTAGTATTATCTGGACAGTCATATGCTTCATTTCTAGGCCACATGCGCATCCGACCAATTTGTGTTTGTTTCACCTTCTACAATTGTAATTGTATATGTTTAAAAGAATGTGTTTGTTTCACCTTACGCAATTTGCAATTTTATACTTTTTAAAAACACCTCATATGTAACCGATCTTCAATGCCTCATGTTCAACAATTTTCTGTGTTTTTTTTTTAAAAATAAAAATAAAACCCCGTGGCTGGCCTTACAGTCGAGCTGGAAATGCTACTTCCGCCAATTTTCTGTGTATTAACATGATGTTTTTACAACTCCATGGTGTGTGCTCCTGGAGGTATTTGTTCAGCCCTGACCTGTTATTTTCACTTTAAGCTCATGACTATTTCACTTGAGCTGGTTATGTGAGTTATGTGAGCGGGTTATGTGTCTGTCCGAGTTCATTCTGGCCACTATACCTTATGTCAGCCCAATTGTCATCTTTCATTTCTCTTAGTGCGAAAAGGCAATCCATTCTCCCAACATACCTTGCTGCTAGGTTTGGCCAAAATTTTAGTGCAAGATGTTTACATTTTTTATATATTATGATATCCACTTAAAATTCACATACAATGATGCCTTTGAAAAACACTGGAATCTCTCATCTATCTGGCATATGGTAAAAAGTGGATACAAAGTGCTTGTTGAAAAGTCCTCTCTTCTTCTTAGAAGTTTTTCGTTTTGGCTGTTATTTGAATTTCGGACAGTTCACCTAATTAATAATATTTTAGGGACACCCCACCTTTCCCTATAAATAAGGAAGCCTTGCTCGCTCGTGTGCCCGTTCCATGGCGTGCGTAGTTTTTAGATTATCATGTTTATATCCTGCATGATAAAACCTATTCTACTTTCCCAAGATTGTGGATATGTAGCTGCCAATCGATGCAAATTAGGCCAACATCACTTTAACTCTGAGATTTAAATATATTTTTCCTATGCTGAGCATTTCTTTTGGGACCTGGTGACTCTCATTACATATTATAAATGCCACTTTATACACACACTGGCATTGTAGTTTTCTTATAGATTGAGAATGCAAGTGCTAGAAATGACATAAACATTTATTGTGTCCATTTTCAATGAAATATCTCCTAGTTGAAGTTTGTGTGCTCAATTGCCACCATAATATCATGATAATACATGATAGTTATTTTAAGCAAAATGGGTTCTTCTAAGCTGAAACTCTGTAAGAGATTGTCTAATCATTCATAACCTGTGTAGAAACCTGCACATACACTTTTGTGTGACAGAAGATTAGCCGAGTAAAATCACTGATTCTGTTTCTCTATGCAGTTCTCCAGCTTCATCAGGACATGATCTGAAGTCATCTAGAGGATCAAGCCAGCATGATGAGTGGCATGCGGATTTACTTGGCTGTTGCGCAGAACCTATATTATGCATGTTCTTGATTGTAACTCTATAGTACCCTTTCCGAAAGAAAAGAAAAGAAAAAGTGACACTGTAGTTTGACATATTGTTATATGATTATCATATAATCAAGTTGCTTATATTATAGCCATGATGATGATGATGCATGCATTATTCATTTGTAGAGGATACTTACTATACTTTGTTCTGAGTGCATTAGGTCATCATTTTATTCAGTATCCATCTGTATTTGTCTGAATGTCTCCATGTATCCCATGTGTTCACCATGTCTTTACTTAAATAAAAGATATGGAATTTTTCTCAATCTTATAATGGTGATTATTTACCATTCTAGTTGGTGTCTTCTAGAAAACCATCTTAGTTTCCTCTATTGGAGTTCATATTCAAACCATGTGGCAGCTATGGTACAAATTTGATTCTGATTTGCTGTGAACATATGCACCAAAATCAAGAACTCCAAGAATATAAATTTATAAGGTGTGTTTTGGCAGGAAAGTTTTGTATTGATGAAGTTTCACATCATTTGCCATTCTAGTCCAGAAACACTTGCTAATTTCTCTAGCAATTACATGGCAATATTATAAGATCCGGTAACCCATATCAATCCGCATAGCAGATTATAGATATTTCTGTCATATAACTGGGTAATAAATCAACCACAAATGCTTTTATTTTCTCCGAGAAATCTCGTAATTGACTCTTATAGTAATTTTGTGTTATCCTTCTTCATCCTCACTATTCATGTAATGAATTTATTTGTGCTTCATAAAGCATCATATATGTTCTTATAATTGTATATGTTTGGCAATAATCTTAAGCGATGATGCATGGACTCCTTGTGCTTTTCTTGTTCTGCATGTTCCTTTCATATCAAATCAAATTGACTTCCTTCTGTCACTTTTTCTGGAAAAATGAACCGGTAAATAACAAATTATGTTTTAATTTTTGTTTTTATATTAAATTAATTAATATATATAATTTTAATAGGCAAAGTTTTATATCCATCTCATTAAACATTGCAGGCATGAAGACTTTCTTTCATCCTTGTGGAACCTTTTCAAAGATAGCTTCCGTGGCTACTGACAGGCACATCAGTATGTATTATATAATCCAGTTTCCTGAAATAGTGCAGATATACATGGCTTATATCTAATCGAAGTTGAATTCTGCTTTTTTTTCTATATATGCTGCCTGAATGGGCATTTAATTTGAAGCTTGGAACAATATCATTTCATGTGAAGAATATCTGTTCTACTGTAATTAGTGACTGTATGTTTAGAGTGATTTTGCAAATTTCTTATAAATGTATTGACCAACAGGTCAGCAAACACCTTACGTGTAACTTAAGTATGAAAACTTCATGCATATGCTTCATGGTCCTAATGGAAATGCCATGCAATTTGATCCGAAGGGTTTGGATTACCTTTCGAAAGGGTTTGAATTTTGATTGTTAGCAAGCAAGGTCCATATGTAGGATCATCCTGACTTCAAGAAATACACCATTTCCATAGGCATGAGGATGGCCTTTGTAAAAACAAGTTCTTGAGTCAGATCATTTTGCTTCATTTATCCTTGAGGTGATGGAGGCTATGGAAAACTTCCTGAAGGAAAAAAAGATATGATGGTTAATTTGGATTAGCTAATTTAATGCATGTGGCCATTCTACAGAAAACAGTATCAAGGTTAGTCACCCATCATGTGCATCTTATGGCTTGTAATACCATGCATGCAGTGCAAGAGACATCATTCCCCAGCATCAACACTTGTATATTGACATAATCGGATTAAAACAATAGTTACCATTAACATAATCATACTAAAGCAATAGTTGCCATGTGAGGAATGTAACTTTCAGCACTGTAATCTATTCTAACTGATTGGTTTTATATATATATTAATTAAATTGCTCATAGGAGGGTGAACATATCATCATTATCACATTGACTATCCTAAGACAAATTATAGTTAGTGGTTATGACAAGACAATCAGTCCATATTCTTTTTGAGTCTATGAATGAAATATCATTGCATTACATTATATCATGAGATTTCTCTCTTAATATCCAGGCTAGGTCAAGTTTTCTAATATAGGGAACAACCCGATGGTCTACATTTTATTTGTTTTGGAGTTGGTCCATTAAGATTGGCTGATATAGTAATATTATACATGTTTCAGTCTTGACACGATTGATTCATCCTCTAATTGGAATTTAAGGTGATTAAAAAAAAACAATGGATGTGATTTAGAACCTAATTTTTTTTTATAAACTTATAATGATATTCCAATAAGATTAACTGAGACAGTCTAAAAGGAATAAGAATTCAACAAAGTGTTCATTTATATTATGCTTGATTTCAAAATATTCCAGTTTCTTCTCACACTGCTGATTGAAAATTGTATATGCACCTCAGCACCTTCTTCTTAGTCTCTATACAATTGAAAAAACGGTCAGAGGACTTCACTGATTCTGTGAATCTACATTTGTCCATCAGCTTCAGCTGAGGCATGCAATGAGCTGTTGGCATATTCTTTGAT
This sequence comes from Acorus calamus, assembly GCA_030737845.1. Classification (NCBI taxonomy): domain Eukaryota; kingdom Viridiplantae; phylum Streptophyta; class Magnoliopsida; order Acorales; family Acoraceae; genus Acorus; species Acorus calamus. Next base: position 36,398,511 of record CM060860.1, on the reverse strand, counting down.
ATTGTCTTGTTGCTGTTACACTTGCTGCATTAGAAGAAGGCTTCGTAAGACGCTGAACATCACTGTAAGTTGTTTTCTTTGCTCTTTTCTTATTGCTTTACCAACTTATATAGGCAAATAGACAGACGTTTAGAACAGAAAAAAATTGCTTGCCAGAGAATGTTGAAGTTCCAACAAACCTTGAGATCTCCTTCAGTTGAGGGCTACCTTACCGGGGATAATTCCCTTTATTCCAGGAACGAGAGTTCATAACTTTTCTACCAAAGCATGATTAAAAAACGAATTTCACAGGCATTTGGTTACTTAAGAGGATTTGTCTTCCTCATCAATGCTCTGGTCCATTTTTACAGAGTTTCTTGTTCACAGGAAATGGTGTGTTGTTCCCATTAAATCTGCATTGATTAAATTGTAGGCTAGTACCATAAAAAATTCAAAAGAGAATAAATATGTTAGGCATATCACTTTTTTCGCAATATATTATTGTGAAATTTGACTTGAATATCTGCTTATGTTATTGGACAGTTAAATTGGATAGATAATTAAATAATGTATTTTGGAGGCAGAAATGGGACTATGATGAATATCCTCTTTCTTTTTGTTCCTTCCTTTCTTTCTTTTTCGGAAAAAGCAATATAGATGGGTCAATATCTTTATTAGGCTCCATTTGATCCTTGAAAACACAGAGGACTGAAAATCATTACCATATTATCAACATAGAAAAAGAGCAAACCCTCTCAAACCAACAAATTACTAAATGAGTTCTCCTAAGTACACGTCAAATAAGAGATTAGCTGCCATTCCTTCATTGAAAATTTAGTTCACTTCCCCTTAGGTCACAAATTATTTGACTAGCATTATTTCCAACAAAAAAGAGGTAATCTGATGCTTCCTTTGTGTGTGTCTGCGCCTGTAATCTAATAGGGAGGTCTATGTGATGATTTTTTATCGCATTTGTTGTGTTGCTGCTGTGCCCTTGTCCAAGAATGGCGTGAAGTTGAGATGCGGGGGATTTGTGGTAAGTCAATGTAGCTGAATTTCATCAAAATTAGGACCTTTCATTTTGTGGCTTGGATTTTTGTTTCCTGTGTGGCTTTCTAATGAGATTTGAAGTTGTTTTTTACCATGATTTGAATAAAATCTTGCAGGCCCAATGAAGGCAAAAACAAGCCCCCCACCTTCTCAACACATGGAATCCTAGTGAGCGAACCCCTGCCATCAGTATAAAGTAGTTGTGAGTATTGTCTGTACATCAAGGTGGAAGCTAAAATAGTTGTACTAGTTTGAATTCCAATCACGTTTAGTTTTCTAGTTCATTTGTTTGAGATATTTCACTCTTGAAATGCTCATTATATGATGTCCTGTATCATATACGTGACAATGCTATAGACGATATCTCGGACTCAGAATGGTTTTAGAAAGAGATGTCAATTTCCATTGATTGTAACAGTGTTGGAGTGATTCCCCAAATTTTGATTTACAAAAATCTTACCAGTTAGTCTTGAATATGGTTTCACAAAACTTGTTCCAATAATTTATGTCACGAGGAACCGAAGTCCATTTTTGGATGGATAGATGGTGTGGGGAGGAAAGGCTGGGGAGGTTGCACCAGACATTCATAGAATGGCCACGGACAGAGAAGGGACGGTCCATGAATTCTATAGTTCGGATTCCGAGTCGTGGCACATTGCGTTGAGGAGAACATGATTGAGCGTGGAGGAATCTTGACAACATACAACATTATTGGAGAGGCTGAATCTCGACAACATACAACATTATTGGAGAGGCTGGGGACACAAAGCATCCAGGCAGCAAGAGCAGACCAGTGCAGATGGAGACCGAGGGGCTTTGGGGAGTTTTCGGTGAAAAGTGCCTACATCTGGTGGACTATATCAACGGGGGATAGGCCGCGGATTAGCAATTAGCATAAACAGATATGGCGACCGAAGATTCCGATGAAAATCAAGGTTTTTCTGATGAAAATCAAGGTTTTTCTGTGGCTATCCTCACGAAGATGTACTGTGTGAGATGAGCACCAAATGACTCAACGACGTGCGTGATGTGCACGGCTGAACCAGAGACGACGCAACACCTGTTCTGTGGCTGTGTGGTAGTGCAACAGTTTTGGGCAATGGTGGGTACACGCACCGGGATGACAGCGCTGTGCCAAACATTGGACGAGCTATGCGATGCGGGGAAGACACTACAAAGAATGGCGGAAAATAGAATGGGAGCGCTGATTGCACAACTAGTGGTACCGGCGGGCACGTGGTACATTTGGAGAGCTAGAAACGACGTCATATTTCGAGGTGCGAGGCCATACAAGGAGAACATGTGGGAAATGTTTAAGGTTTGTATGCGGGATTGGGGACGCCACCTAGCGAAGGCGGACGAGGTGCGGTTCAGAAACGGAAGTATGGTGTTAGAAGCATAACCATGCGGGGGGCGGATAGGTGTTGGTTAAATAGTTCTTCTAACCAAGGCTTTATGGAGGACTCCCGCTCTCCCATTGTTATGATGTTTTTCTTTTTCTATTCTTCCCCACCTTCAGAGTTTGTAATTCAAAATCAGAAATAAAATCGAGTAGCAAATTTCTATTTTTATTAAAAAATATAATTTATGTCACAGTTGTGTGTTACACACTGAGAATTACAAAGGCCTGAATATATGTGTAGCAGAAGCCAATCAACTGAGAGTGTATATGTGCGTGATGATAAATGAAGGAAAACTTTTCTTTTTAATACTCGAAAATCTAGCGTTTTGTAACAAATGAGAAATAAAAGAATCACTTTTTTATTAGAAGCCACAAGGTGTGTTCGTGCGTGATAGTAAAAGAAGAAAAGTGAAAAAAAAAACAAAAAAAAAATCATTAACTAGTGCTTGTGTATAAAAAAATTTCTTTCAGGTTCTTTATCTATTTTGTTGAAAAGATGAAAAAGATTTCCTCCCTTCCCATAGGAGTAAAAATGATAGAAAATAGTTTCATTATTTTTTATTACACGCACACACACTATAAAAATTGATAATTTTTTTTATACTTTCCATTAATTATTTGACCAAAATTCCTACATAAAACCCAAGAAATCCAGGAAGGGCAATGCCATGTCATCCCTTATCAAATTCTTTAACGAGAGGCCCAAATGACAGTTGCACTCCCCTTCATTCCATATGGATATCACACACTGTCACACTTTTTTACATATTTTTAAAATCACAAACGGATATAATTTGAACGGAAAACAAACAACGTAAGAGAAACCCCTCTTCGTGACAACCTCAAACACTCATCCATGGCGAAGCCAGTGTCGATCGAGGTCTGGAACCCAAACGGGAAATACAGGGTGGTGAGCACCAAATCTATGCCGGGGACCCGTTGGATCCATCTCCTGACCGATCAGGATTGCCGGGTCGAGGTGATGATCTCTCTGTCGCTCTCTTGAGCTTCTCAATTTCAATAACTTATGTGGGTTCTGTGTTTTTTCAATGTAGATATGCACGGATAAGAAAACCATCTTGTCTGTTGAGGATATTCTGGCTCTCATAGGTGACAAGTGTGATGGGGTGATCGGACAAGTAAAGCAGAACAAGCTCTTCTGTTGATTTTGGTTTTTGAGTGGATTTTGAATTTGAGTTTTGTGTTGGGTTTTTCAGCTGACTGAAGATTGGGGTGAAGTTCTGTTCTCCGCGCTGAGGAGAGCAGGAGGAAAAGCGTTCAGTAACATGGCGGTCGGATACAATAACGTGGATGTCGGTGCGGCTAATAAATATGGAATCGCTGTTGGAAATACTCCTGTAAGTTAGAACTTAGAGAGGACTTCTATACATGTATGTTGGGGTTTTTTGTAATTGTTGATGTTACACGCAGTCCTTATATGCAGTCCTATTTCGCTAATGGTATATGTTTCATTAGATTAAGATGTCATTTTTTTTTGGTTAAGTGGGCATATACAATTCATTAGAGTATATACTTTAACTTTTTTTGTTAAAGACGCATACTTTGTTATACTAAATATGCATTTCTGGAAAAAAAATATAATAATGAAGCATGCTGGGAGTACACGCGAGACTGTTCCTAACATTGTCCTTTTGTAATTGCGTGATTGCCTGCTTTCAAAGCACCTGCGTACATTCTGTGTATCATCATGGACATATGCCTATGTAGATGAAGATATTCGTGTGTGGATGCATGTATACGACATCCATTGGTGCTGATTTTATATCTTTGATTGAGATACCTTGTGTGTTGCCTTAACATGAAGATCATGTGCACACACATTAAGATGAAAATTAAGCTTGCTCGGTGAAAATACTGCACAGATGAAGTGAACTTTTGCCAGGGTTACTTAACAAACGGTTTATTAGGATCATATATTTTGCAGAACATGTGTTCATTCTAGGCTTCACAGATAAGTTGCAACACAGCTAAGGCTTGACCTTTACTTTACAGAAAGAAAAGGTTTTATGAAAATTAAGAATGTCGATCATGGTGTGTTTTTCATGCTATCCTCTAGGTTCTTGATATTGTTATAGGAAATCCATTTTTGAAATACTATAAAGACAAATGATTTTATCAATTTTTTTTGGTTCTACTGTTTGATCAGTGTCTCCTTTTGTAGGGTGTTCTAACAGAGACAACTGCAGAGTTAGCTGCTTCACTTTCACTAGCTGCTTCCAGAAGAATAGTTGAAGCAGATCAATTTATGAGGGCAGGGCTATATGATGGATGGCTTCCTCATCTGTATGCATTAGTCCATTTCCCATTCTTGCTACTCTGAGGCAGATTTTGCTTGTTGAGAACATGTTCTCTAACTGTTGGCTTGATCTAACACCTTCAATAGATTTGTGGGGAATTTGCTCAAGGGGCAGACTGTTGGGGTGATTGGAGCTGGTCGAATTGGATCTGCTTATGCTCGGATGATGGTAATATTTTCTCTTTCGTCAGAGTTACATAACAATTTTATGCTTGTTAATTTTCAAGTAAGAATTCACAAAATACGGAAGAATATAAGGGGATTGAATTATGTTAGGTGCCACACTTTCTTCATCGAGGTAATCAAAACTAACTAACCACTCAAGTTTTTCTCTGTTATCAAGCATGCATTTATAGATAATGTGAAGAAACTGATAAACTTCAATTATTCCTAGTAGCGCCATCTATAAAATGTCAAAGCAGGCACTCTACAAGAAAAGAAATTTTGTTCACCTCCTTCAGGAGTTTTCTTACGTACTGTTTTTCCGTCCTTTTAAACAGATTGAGGGGTTCAAGATGAACCTCATATACTATGATTTGTATCAGGCGACTCGACTAGAAAAGTTTGTTACAGGCAAGTCTTTGTTCGCTTTTCATTTTATGACCACATCTCAGATTCCTTCTTTTCAACTATTAGGACTTAGTTCATATTACTTCCTTACAGCATATGGGCAGTTTCTGAAAGCCAATGGTGAACAACCTGTTACCTGGAAAAGAGCTGCCACTATGGAAGATGTCCTCAGAGAGGCTGATGTGGTCTGATGTTTATGCTTGTATTTTCATGTTTATCATCCTGATCTTTATATTTAACATATATTAGAGCCACTTCATTCACAGCTGATGCACATTGTTTGGTTGCATGATGTCTTGCTGCCTGTATAAAAAATGTTTCTTGCAGATAAGTCTTCACCCAGTGTTGGATAAAACTACATACCATCTAATCAACAAGGAGAGACTTGCCATCATGAAAAAGGTAACAGTTTTCTCTGAAGTAGTTGACATTTGGCACAATTTCATTCTGGTTGTATTTGCATCACAATTAAAGTTAGAATCTATTATGGAAGAACTGACATAAAAAATTCTTCAATTAGGAAGCTATCCTTGTAAATGCTAGTAGGGGCCCTGTGATTGACGAAGCTGCCTTGGTAGAGCACCTGAAACAAAATCCTATGTTCCGAGTTGGGCTTGATGTTTTTGAGGTAATATCACAGCTACTAATCCTACTATATGTTCTTTTTCTATCTGACAACCTTGTTGAGTAATATATTTATGCTGTGTAACAGGAAGAGCCTTTCATGAAGCCTGGACTTGCGGACCAGAAAAATGCGGTGGTGGTACCTCACATCGCATCGGCTTCTAAGTGAAAAGAAATACAAAACATATTTTCTCACTGAAATGCTCTTGTACTTGCTGGTAACCTTAGGATGCACCATTAACAAGCTGTGCCCCATCTACTTGTGTTGCTTATGGAATATCGATCAGAGCATCATGATTCAATATTTATTTTAACGAAGAACTCTCAACCTAATGCTAACTACCTATTGATGTATACATATGATCCTAATTTGACAATCATGATGAACAAGAATATAAAAGGGCTTTCAAAGAGCCATGATCGCTTCTCGTTGATTATAGGAGTTTGTACACAAGTTCTCTTTTTTCTTTTTATAAGTTATCTAGACACAATCAACCTTGGCAATTACTTTTTTTGCTCATCGAAACTTCCTCGCTCTTTCAGTGGACTCGAGAAGGAATGGCAACGCTTGCTGCTCTAAATGTATTGGTATGCTAAAATAAGCAAAATGCAACCTCTTACATTCCATAGCGGTATGATATTTTTAGAAAGTTGATCTTGTTTTAGTATCTAAAGCACCTTTTTGTCTGCCCAATGATGTTCAGGGTAAAATCAAAGGGTACCCAATTTGGTCTGATCCGAATCGGGTAGAACCATTCTTAAATGAAAATTCTGTTCCACCAGCTGCTTGTCCAAGCATTGTGAATGCCAAAGAAATTGGTATAAGTTTTGCATATTTTATCCCATTCAGGAAAGTTCCTCTCATCTTTATTCACTTTCAATGCATCTCCTTGTGTTGCAGGTTTATCAAAGCTCTGAAGTATTTGGTGGCTTTCCAATCTATGGTGCCTAGCATAAACTCTGAAAAAATCTGATGAACCATCATGTGTGAGAGGTTCTTTCTTGATATGAAGGCATCAATGTTTTGTTTTTATATACTTTTAATAGTGACTATTATAGTTTTACTTAGGGCTGCAACTTGGGTCGGGTTGAACCCGAACCCGACGGGTTGAACCCGATTTTTACATGGGTTGGGTTGATCAAATCGGGTTCGGGTTCGGGTTCGGGTTGGCCAATTCGGGTTGACTTACAAATCGGGTTGGGTTCGGGTTGGCCTCCGACCTAACCCGACCCAACCCGAACCCGTAAATTAATATTTAAAAAAAATCATGGCCGTTTATTTTGTAACTTCTAATATGGGTAGTCCAAATTTTAGGTAAATCTAGCTAATCTTATGGGTTGGGTGGGGTTGATTTATTTAATTTACACATCATGTTAGAAAATCGGGTTGGGTCGAGTTGGTTCAATTCGGGTTGAAAATCGGGTTGGGGTCGGGTTGGTCCAATTCGGGTTAAGTCGGGTTGGGTCGGGTTGGGTTCGGGTTGGTCCAATTCGGGTTGAAAATCGGGTTGGGTCGGGTTAGGGTTGGGTCGTTTGGAATTCGGGTTGGGTTCGGGTTGGGGTCAACCCGAACCCAACCCGCCCGAGTTGCAGCCCTAGTTTTACTGCTATGTATAAAACTTAGTTGAAGAGCTCAATATGTTGTATATGGTGTTTTGTTTTGGGGTAATTAAAGATGATAAAAAAAATGTATTAGAGCTAAGCATATATGTAACTCATGTACCCGGGATTGGTTCAGTTTCAAGTTTTCCAGGCTTATGATACTATAATTTCAATTTTTTATTGACCTCATCATTAAATAGCCTAGAATAAGTTATGTTTAAAAAAAGGCTCTCAAGACTGTCCAGCTGGTTGCATCTCATACAAGTTGGTGTTTTAAGTATCTCATTATATTCTAGAATAACATGCTGTGTGAGATTGGATTGGACTTAATGGAAGATGTTTGAGATCAAAATAGCTTTTAAATTAACATCCCCCTTGTCATGAAAGTTAGTTATACTAATAAATGTAACTCATCACTTGATCACCTCATCAAAATCAAAGAATTACCATATCTGGTGTCATTTATCATGCTATTAGAAAAAAACTAATGCTTTACCAAACAGATACTCGATAATTTAAACTGATGAACAAAATAATTTTTTATGAGACTCAAAGTTAGTTGAAAATGGAGAATATTTAATAACAAATCATTCTTCAATCAAATATATTCTAACTACATCACAACTCATTATCATAACAAAATACTTTTGATCAGAACAAATTTTAACAAAATTATTTTCAATTACATAACAAAATTTATTTACAAATTAATTATCTAAACTGATTATTTAAATAAAATAGTAAACCAATAAAAGATCTTGAATTCAATTTGCCTCGTAATTTGTTACTAATAAAGCTTGAAATTTATTATAGACCAAAATAGTTAATATGTAGAAAAATCAATACAGAATTTAAACACGATCTTAAAAATAATTTCCAAATCATGCTTTATATTATCACAATCATTATTTGAATTTACAAGTAAATAAAAATTCAATATTTCATCGGAAACCAATTAGTCAGAAGTTTGAATTGCATTTATTAATGCAAAGAAAGTTTCAACCATTCAATTTCAATTCGTATCTTGAAAATTATGCTTAATTAATCAGTTAATATAATTAATGACGATCACATGAATGCCTCCTAAAGATCTGACAAGCTTCTACATCCAAACAAACACCCCATCATATGATAAGTCGGTACCACCACGTCAATCGTGACCGTCCGATCCTTCATCTCAATCCACGTGGAGACACCATCACCATCAACAACTTCTGGCACGTGTGAAGGATAACTCGGCAGGTGTATCTATAACAACAAATTACAACCGTCCAAAAAAAAATCATGATTTTAGCCCCCGTTTGGGGGAAATGGAATAAGTGAGTATAAACTTAGTATGAAAGTGATATAAGAATGGATAGGAAAAATGGTTGTTTGTTTGCGGTGTATAATTTTGTAATATTAAATCAGTTTAAATGAGTATAAGAGAGTATAACAATTCTAGATAACTCCTAGAATAAGTTATAATCACTTAATCTATTTTTATGGACCCACATGTCAAATCAATTTTTTTACATTTTATCACATCAAATCACCTATCAACACCTCTTATACATTAAATGACTCATATGTTAAATCAATTTTTTTTATACTTTATTTATATTTTATTCTTTATCAATCAAACAATTCAACCTTTATTCTTACATTTTTTAATGAGAAAAAAAAACATAACCAAACAGAAAATCTTTTATTCATATATATTTGTTATTTATACTAGCATAATTATCTATTAGAAATAACTCAATTCGACGGTCTAAACAACAGGACTCCTCACCGTCTATAAATAATACCGATATTAAAGAATTCGATCGTCATCTGTTCTGATTTCGTCTGTTCCTTCGAAAGAAAAAAAAAATCGAGGGTTTCGATTCGATGGCTTTGACTGAGGAGACACCGGCGGCGGCGGCGACGAGGAAGGTGACGCTGAAGAGCTCGGATGGGGAGGTGTTCGAGGTGGAGGAGACGGTGGCGCTGGAGTCGCAGACGATAAAGCACATGATCGAGGACGACTGCGCCGACAACGGGATCCCCCTCCCGAACGTGACGAGCAAGATCTTGTCGAAGGTGATCGAGTACTGTAAGAAGCATGTGGAGGTGGCGCCTAAGACCGGGGAGGACAGGACCCAGGAGGAGGAGCTCAAGGCGTGGGACGTCGATTTCGTCAAGGTTGATCAGGGCACCCTTTTCGACCTCATCCTGGTATGATCTTCCGTCTTGATGTATCCCTTTTTGATGCCTTTTGGTTCTGAATGATTGATTTTTTTAGGGTTTGTTTAAGTTGGGGCCGATTTAGGCTTAGGGTTAGGGATTTGGGTTTTTTTTTTGTTGGATCGGAATTTTTGGGGGGTTTGATATTTATGGGTCTTTTAATCGGGTTCCATTTGTTTTTAATTTTGATGTGGTTGCTTTGTGATTATATTGATGAGTATGTGCGTCAGGTTTCTAGGGTTCCGTGGTTGCTATTGATCGATTTAGATGGGGATTCTGATGGTGTTGTGAGTTATGAATTTTAAAGTGTTTTTTTTTCCCCTTGGAATGCTTGTTTTGGGCCTTTTCAACAGTTCAGAATTTAGGAATAATTGAGGTAAGTTCGGAAGATCCTGGAAAGTTCAGAAGATAGGATCTAAAAAGTAGGAAAATTATTTGTCATGCAAAATCACAGATATTATATCAAATATAAGTTCTTTCAATAACTTTCTAACATCAATTACAAAGAATTTTGAGTTCAAATATTTGAATTTAGAAAAATCATCAAACCGACCACATCCAGCAGAGCAGACTAGCAGAGACTAGTCGTGCATTTTGTTTTACCTTTTGGTTTTAATTCTGTTAGAAAATTAAATGTGTGTCATGCAGTTAATGCATGTTCAATTTATTTAGTGCATGAATAATTGAATTAGACATGCATTGATTAATTAGATGTGATTTAAGTGGGAATCAAACTTGTAATGAAAAACTACACATTTAAAATCAATAATTCGGAGCATTAGGTAACATGGGGTTTGGGGTGAATGGGTGGAGGTTTTGATTGTTGTTGCGCCAGGATTTAGTTATTTTGATGCTTTCAAGATCTTTAACTGTTTTCACCAGGGATCCCAGAATGCTCCGGGAAGTCCAGGGAGATATTTGTTTGTTGTGATGTGATATAGTCGCTCTTATTGGCTTTTCTCTTGTCGTGGGTATTTTTTACATACAATTTGTTGTCATTTGCTTTGAATTTTATTTATGAAAACTAATAAGCTGTTATTTATCTTAATGAAATTGATTGTTCATGAATAAAGAATGGTGGGTATCATGTTGGTCGCCTGTGGATTGTATTTGCAATGCTGATAAGCTTTTGTTTATAAAAAACAGTCAACTCACAATTGATGATTGATGCATATGGTTTTTATGTTCTGTCTATCTCTATGCTTTGAAATGCCTTGTCAATTATACTCCTATTCCTTATTGATATCAGTAGTATGCTAAGACTCCATGATATTGAATAATGTGAAATGTGGAAAAAATTTCTTGTGTTCTTTGTAGCATGCTAATGTTCCCTTTAAGACAGATGGTTGTACTCATGATAGTGGGGTAAAGAATGATATGTCGTTGGACATGTATTATCAGAACAATTATTTTATGTACCTGCAGTTGTATCTTATCTTCTTTCTTATTTTAAACAATCAACTAGTTTCTTGATAGTTATTTTGCTCTGTTAATGGTATTGCCTGTTAAGCATCATATTAAATGTCTGGAATGAATCATTGATTTTTTTTCCAAATCAGGCATGAGCGTCTGTGTGAGTCATTCAATTTTTAGTGGATTTTGCCATTATCTTAATGCTTATGTTGGCTTACTGTTGCAATTGGATTACCTTCTTATTGCAGCTTCATGTTGTTGAATGCATATGCTTTAAAATACTTGTGCTTCTTTCAAGTTCATTTTCTAAATAAAAAATGATATTTATGCTTGTCGAATTGTTTCATCATTGTATGTTGTCAAAAAATTGCCACAAATTATGATGAGGAGATATTATTTGGGATTTCATCAACTATTTGTTTAATGCTAGGAAAATACAGAAACTTCAATCTCCTAAGATGTTTCTTGCTTTTCAATAATGTGGATTGTTTGGTTGTAGATATACGATGCATCTTATGATTATCTATACGAAATTTCAAGTGTACTACAGTACTACTGTGTGAAAATTTACTTGTGCATGCTTGCCTCATTTAATCTTTGTTAATTAATGAACCCAAAAAACCTTTTATTTACTATAGCTAAAATATAAAATTGATTTTAGTTACAGTTGTTTATGTAGTGTGGAAGACCTAGGTGCTTTATTTCAGACCCAATGACTAATAGTTTAAGCATTGATGCAGAAAGTATGGAGGGGGTGAAATATATTAATAGATGTATAAGTATGACAGTTTGGTTTCATTATATATGTTAGTTTTGAACTTTTTTTTGCATGTGTGCCTGCCAATTAGGGATTAATATAAAAGCATTTTAGCCCATCAGTACTTGGTAAGTTGATGGTTATAATGGAAAAGACTGGGGCAATGTATAAGAAATACCATTACCGCTTTGGTTTTTCATCCTCCTCCTAGTACATGTTGTTTTTAATTTAATTCATCCCATGCTCAGCTAGTAGTTTTAAAAACAATACTGCTGGGAATTGAGAATCCCTTAGAATTTATCTTTGAAGGTATGTGATTTGAGTTTGTTTGCTCATTGTGGATATGTTCTTGAACAAAAATATAGAGGTAGAGGACCAGAAGTCAACCTTATGATTTTATGATTTTTTAAATTAATGTTCAATGCATGTCTTATGTTTTTGGGAAACGGGAAACATTTGATGATGATACTCCATTTCAATTTTTGCTTACAACATGTTTAATAGAATGTGTCACGTCAAACAAAAAAAACTAATCAGGCCATTATACCCGGTATATGAAAAAGGACACCTTATTTGAAGACCCTCTCCGTGCGTGCTTGAAATTTTTGGCCCCGAAACATGCTTCCTCTTCACAAGACACGTTTCAAAAATATTTTCACCATAGTATAATTTTTCCTTTTTGGTGATGTATGTGATGTATAAGTTCCTGCATGGTATAATATGTTTTACTTGTTGTAGGCTGCAAACTACCTGAACATCAAGAGCCTATTAGACCTCACTTGCCAGACGGTTGCTGACATGATCAAGGGAAAGACACCCGAGGAGATCAGGAAGACCTTCAACATCAAGAATGACTTCACTCCGGAGGAGGAAGAAGAGGTTAGGAGGGAGAACCAGTGGGCGTTTGAGTGAAGTTGATCTAGCATTCCACAAAAAGAAAAAATGGGGGAAAAAAAAATAGAACTCTCATATACTATTTCTTAAGCATGTGTTGTGTTATGGGGTGTAAATAGGGTTTGGTTGCCACTGGCATTATCGGATGCTGTTTAGAACCCCTTCTTTATGCCACTCTGTCTACTAGCGTTGGAGGTGGTGGTTTGTTTTCTTATTTGGTTCTATTATTACATTTCGTAATGGATGTTTAGAACCCCTTCTTTATGCCACTCTGTCTACTTGCGTTGGAGGTGGTGGTTTGTTTTCTTATTTGGTTCTATTATTAACCTGAAATGGATTTCTATCAATTCTCATCATAAAATGCTGCTGCTGTTATATTTGCTGTTCATTATTATCATCATTGTTGAATACCTATGTTTCAGAGATGGGATTGTGTGCAGGTGGTGCTGTCATGAGGAGAGCCTCTGGCAAGCATCTCATCCATCTTTTTCTGTGGATCTTGGGTAAACTCGGCTGCTTTAATGTCTCGTGAATAATGACTATAGGGGTCACCCTCCATACCCTGGTCTTCGTTCCAAAGAATCACGGATGAGATGTTGGGTATCTTGGTCGTAGAAAACAATTCTTCACCATAAGGGGTTGTAGAAGTCACATATTTCATTTAATAAGCATATATCTATTTTTTTTATATATAAAGGTAGGCCTGGGCCCTTTCATTAATAAGAAAATAAGCATCAAGTACATGAGCAAAAAATAAAAGCAAAGGTTGAGATGGCTTCCAGGTAGTGTAGAATTCTACTAGGCAGTCATCTTAACCAAAAACAAAAAAACTGAATAGGTCTACTACTGAATGAGCCAACTCCCATGAGAAATGGACACCGAAGAGGCCCTTGCGTAGTGTTTGCCCCAGTTCTGAATACAACGAAAAGTCGCATCCCATATATTCTCCTAGTAGGGATTATCACCTCTAAATAAAGTTCTGTTGCGCTCATTCCATATCGACCACACCACTACCAGAACAAAATTGCGAGATCTCAGCCCGGATGCTTCTATCCCCTTGACCTCGGAGAGCCTTCCCCGCCTGCCACATATTCGCTATTGACTGGAAACTCATGTCCATCCCTGTGGCATCTTCCAGCCAACACCTTAATGGGTAGATGGAATGGGAGGTCGATGCGAGGATGTCTGGGCAGAAGGGATTGATAACCAATGTGATTGTTCGATGGACATCCATTAATTACGAGCCAACCGTAAGACGAGCATATTCAGAAGCACTCTACTTGGAATTCGGGGCGCATGGCAACCCGGCCCGCCACCTTCGCTTTGGCTCCACCTTTTTGGTGGATGAAGGACTCGGCCATCCCTTTAGTTTAGGTCTGTCAACAGGATCGAGTGGACTTGGACCCGGACCCGGACCCGGACCCAGACTTAGACCCTGATCGATTTGATTGTCAAGTTTTTCGGGTCGGGCCATACAGGGTCTCAGGTCGGATCAGATCTGGTTGGGTCAACTCATTAACAGAAGTAAGTCAGATAAAAAAGAGGTTGAGTAGCTTATTAAAGGGCCTACAATGACTTGATTTTTTATAATAGTGTTATATTATAAATAGTTCGTTCACTATTTTTATTTTCTAATGCTATATGAGGGAATATTTGAAATACAGTTTAGATTATTATGCTTTTACATGAATTCAAAAGGTTATAAAAATATTTCAAATGCTTAAAATTTTAAATGATTATTCAATATTTAGTTATAAATGTTGAGTTAGATCATGGGTGTTGAGTTAGATTATAAATAAAAAAAATCACATAGTGTTTGAATTGGGTCAATCGAGTCCTATTGGGTCCATAAGATCAGGTTGAGGTGGACCCAGACCTGATAAGACCTGACCCATTTCGATTGTTGGGTCTTTCGAATTAGATATTTACGTCTTTTATCAGATCGAACATGGATCGACCCGCAATCCATTGACGGTGTCTACTTTTGGTTTCTTCAGTAGGAGGAACATCGGCTACTGCTTGTGATGGTGGTTGTGGTGGTGGTGAGAGTTGATAAAACTCATCCTGATCTTATAAGACCATAGCCATAATAATAATAATAATAATAATAATAATAATAATAATAATAATAATAAATAAATAAATAAATAATATGAATTTTTAGTTTTAAGTATATGTATGCATATTTAGGGATCTCTCTCTCTCTAAGGAGCGGATCATGAAAATTCAATTAAAAATCAACAAAAAAATTGTATCCAAAAAATAAAATAAATAAATAAATCCAAATGAAAATATTTCATCAAAAGCATGTATTTTGTTAACCTGATTATATGATTCGATGATTTTATATCGACGTATATAAAACTAAAAGTGGGGCTGAAAAAAAATATTACTCATATAAAAATTTAAAGAATTGGAAGGATGAAAATAATATTTTAAAATCTTTTAATCCAATTCAATAAAAATAAATCAAATTCATCTGTAAAAAAATAAATAGAGATCAAATATAAAGAAAAAATTATCAAACTATGTATTTAAAATATTTTCATTCAAAATAAAATATTAAACGTATAACAAGAAAGATAGAAAAGGCTGAAGACGCTTTTTGATGGGATCCGAGATGACACGACTCACGAGAAACGCAAACGATGACTCGACGACCGGACGACGGCACACTAATTTTTTATTTTTCGGTTGTACGTGGGAGTGGGGACGTGGTATCAGGGTTTTTTTTATTTATTTAAATTTAGTGGGTCCCAGTGTCCTACCCAATCACAGAGTTGAGCTAATGGGCCGGGGATTGAATGCTTAAAAAGCAACGGGTGATGTTACACCCAGATTAATTTCTAGCTCTAATTTCAGTTCCATATGCATCGATTGCTCATATTAATAAAACATATGTTTTAAAATTTTTTTTTATATTTTCTATAAATGCATTCATGTAATTTATTAAAGTATATGTTTTATTTTTTTATAAAAAATATATACCTGATTAGATGAGGTATACTATTTTTAAAAAATTCAAAACACATGTAGATTGGAATTGAGGTTGAAAATAAGGCTGAATGTAACATTATCCAAAATGATATGAAGTTAAGCATGGGTTAATATTATTATTTTGTTGTGTCATGTGGACATGGGCTATTTAATCAATGCTTATAAACCACTGGGGGCAACCTGCCCCCCAGGTTCGCCCTTACTCTCCATTCTTTATATTTCTTTTTAAGTTTTCAAATTCAACCGCCTATTTCGGTTTTGTCTGTACGCCAAATGCCTATCTATACTCCGTTTAGTTTATAAAATATGAATTTTATTCAGTAATCAGTCTCTCTCTTCTTCATATTTTATTTTAAGTCCCTAACATACGCATTTTTTCTTATTAGTCCCTGCGTAAAACGTTTGTATATTTGGAGTTAATAGATAGTTAAAATTCTTAAGCTACTCATCCTATAAATGAAAGAAACCCCAAATGAAATCATTTTCAATATTTTTATAATCAAGATATCGATTTTCTAATTCAGCACGCATATCTTTAATTTTCATCATTTGATACTTCAAATTAATGATGATGTATAGTGGAGTAATTAAGATTCAACAAAAGTGGGAGAAAAGTTTGGAATTCATTAATGAAATTTTAAATATAAATAAATTAAAACTAAAATAATAGTAGCTTAAATGTTATAAATAAATAATAAAATATTAATATGTTAGATTTTCATAAAATCACTAATATCTAAATAAATAAAAGTTTAGAATCGTGTAAAATAATTTTTTCATTGATTGCATACAAATATTTTAATGGCATATAAATTTTTAAATTTAAAATTTTAAACACACTCAAAATATCCAATTTAATATTGCACAATTTTCAACCAATAAAAACATCATTTAAATCAAAATTCATTAATGAAAAAATCCTCAAAATTTGCTTATATAATCAGTCTTCTTGTGCTTGTGTAATAAATCATAATTAAACAACTAAGATTATAAGATAATGTAATATCGGATTGGTCGGGCATATACAGTGTTGAATAATACTGAAATTGCCACTGAACACTTTATAATACAAATGCAATTTTGCATTAGATATTTCATCAAATATTTTCTATACAAGCTTCAAATATTAAAATACTCACAAATCATATAGACATTTTGTCGATGAACTAATAAGAAAATGACATTTGAAGTTGGAGACTTGAAGTAAAATATGATGAAGAGAGGAATTGATAATTGAATAATATAATTTATAAGGACTTAAAAATAAAAATCACATTTTACAAACTAAATATAGACGTAAATACAGAGAAGGGAGGGATGGACTTAAAACCAAAAATCTCTATATATACGGGGAGGTGGTGCTGGATAGAGAACATATATACAAAATATTAGTCCATCTAACATTTTAGCAAAACAAAAACAGAGTATTCCAACAAATAAAATCATTCATTCAGTCCGAGCCAAATGTTAAATAAAAACAAAGAAAGAGAGATCCCTTATTTGCACGTGTTTCGATCTATCATTTTTGTCATATTTTTCTAACTCTACTTAATTTTATTTTGTTCTGATAAATCAGAAAACTGTGTTTTTTCCAACATTTATCATAATATTCAACAATTCTTTTCATACCTATTGAAGATATGTAATCCAAAACAATGACATTACAGTCATCATAAAGTTTTTTAATTTCATTATCAAGCATTTTTGACATCATAATAAGATTCTTGGTGAACTTGACAATTTTTTCATCAATTTTTTTTATATAGACTACGTGAAACAAGCGAGTATTCTCTCACAATTGAAATACAAATTATGACATCAAAATATTCAATTTATGAAACTCGAACATTATTGATATCATTGCACCATGTGTATTTAGGAATTCCAAAATATTTTCTGATCTTCTTTCCCCTTATCTTCTAACAACTCATCTGGACTAGCAAATTCATTCTCAATTGTTCGATTAGCCAAAAATTATCACAACTCAGCGGCAACAACTCAGGAAGTTTGATAAAGTATACAATAGCTTGCTTTAAATACTCCCACTTGTATCACACAAATAAGCTTCTACAGGCATTTAGCGAGTTTAGTTGTAATCGCATCGCGTACGCTCTTCATTTGGCGGAGACAAGTTATTTCATGTATTTCATAAGAGTAATGAAGCAAAAGAGATGTGAGAGGCCATAAGGATGAAGACAGGTAGAGGAAATGCGGACTGTAAAAGTGAAGAATGAGGAAGTAAAAGTGAAAGGGAGGTGATCACTAAAGAATTAATTCCCCATGGTCTCACTTCTCTCCATTATAAAAACTGATTTGCTGTCCGGTGTTATTTATAATAAAGAAGAAACCCCAATAACCTTCTAATAAATGATAAGATAAAGATAAGTGCAATCTTACCTTCCATCTTGTAACCAATCATAACTAATTATTTTAGAGATATAGATAAATGAATCGGATAATATTGAATATGACACATCATCATTTTTATTTATTTTTATTATTTTTAAATTGGGATAATAATGAAATAAAAAATATCTACTTATATTTTAAATTAGATATTTATTTAAAATTCTATATTTTTATTTTAATTAAACATATTATTTTCATTTTAATTTCATAAAAAATATAACATTTTCAATCACTACGTTATTTAAAATATAGATTTAAAAAATGGGGGTGTTGGGTTGAAGTTTCAAGAGGGAATTAATGTAAAAAAATTAAAATTTTTGCACGGATTTAAATAAGTATCTAATTATCTAAATTTAAATTCTTACCAATTTTTTTTTTATCTAAATTTAAATATTTTAAAATTGATCAATTAATCATAATTGATTCATATCTATATCCATATCATATTTATATTATAGATTTAAAAGAATATCTTAGCAAAATTATCTTAATACATGGTGATTTAAAAAAGAAAACACGGTCAATCAAGATTTAATTTAAATACAAATATTACATGGTAAGTTTAAAAATAATCATTTTTTTCATACATATAATATATAATGTGTATTTAATAAGTATACTTTTATCTATCAACTTATTTATTGTTTATCAAACTTTTGTATAATTATCATTATTATTAATATGTAGTATAACTGTTTGATACGTATAATATGTAAAAAACTTAAATGAGATGTCAGTCAAAAAATCCCATATGAATTATATTTACAAAATTTAAAGTCAATATATATTAATTTTATTTTGTTACAATCCTACAACTCAGAAAGTTAGGTCACTTGCAAGGGTCCGTCTAGACCCACCATTTTTCTTACCCCACCAATCGATTAAAAAAAAAACCGGTGTTTTGCTATCCCTATCGATCCGGTCAGTTCGACCGGATTTGGTCGTCATTTTAGGTTTTGGACGACCGGACTTGGTCGTCATTTCAGGTTTTGGGCGACTGGATTTGATTGTCATTTCATGTTTTAGGCGACCGAACCTGGTCGAACAGGATTTGTAATAAAGTTTATAATTTTTTCTTGAAAACATAATCTTACGACGTGTATCCTCCTTGAATCATTCATATCACTCCAAGTCTGAGTTGTAATACAAGGAGAATAAATCATTATTCTTAAATGTAGAACATAAGAACAATCTTTTTTACATAAGTTACAGACAAATTTCAAAAGCCAAATATAAAATGTGTTTGTATCAACTAGTAGGTTTTTTTGTTTTCAAACAAAGAATCATCTTAACTATGAATTCAAACGAAGCTTAAAAATGATATATATTTGTCTAATAAAATATTTTTCTATAAAAATTTGAATTAATCGAAAGTATATATACTTACATTTTTTCAGTCCCTTAGCTGTTGTTTGGATAAAAGAATAAATGTAGAATATGATGGATAAACTCAAAAAATTTATTTGTTTACAAAGAATAAGTAGATATAGTTCTGAACCATGTTCGACCAATTACGGTCGCCCAAAACCTGAAATGACGACCAATTACAGTCGCCCAGAATCTGAAATGACGACCAAATCCGGTCGTCCAAAACCTGAAGTGATGATCGATTTCGGTCGAACTAGATTGATAGGAATAGCAAAACACCGATTTTTTTTTATTGGTAGGATAAGAAATTGTCTTGGTGGGGATAGACAAAACCCTGCACTGATTTCGAATTATTCACGCATCCGAGGACAAAAAAAGAAGAAGGCGGGGGGGGGGGGGGGGGGGGGCACCACATTTAATAAATATAAAAGAAATCTACACCCTGGGACCTGGGTGCATTCAATCTGGACTCTAAAAAGGTAAAATATCTAAAATTAATTTATAAAAAAAAATCAAACTAAAAGTTGATGATTTGGTTTTAATTGAGGTTTGGATGTTTATTTTTATATCTTTGTAGTTTAATTTACTTGACTTTCATTATCATCAGGTTATCTCTTCATCACATTAAAAATGAAATATTGCAAATGCATGTGGAATTTGAAACATTGTCGTTGGAGAAATCGATGCAAGAGCCGAAGATGGATGTTGACGTAGGTGAAGCAACAAAAATGGTGGACACCAGCGATAGGGGTGGAGGGATTTGTGAGGTGCTGTGAATAATCAAAATAATGGACACCGACAGTGGGGGTGGAGGTTATCAGGTGATTGTTAGTTGATTAACTATCATAGTGTTTATGAATATCGTGATTGTTTCCTTAATAAGATCAAAATTTATTTGATGACCGTGATATTTTACAATATGAGAATATTATAATTTACATTTGAACCATGATCTTTTGTTTGAAATAATCATTAAATATAATATTTGAAACTGCGATTGAATTCCTGTCTATATAATTCATGCAATCAAAACTGCATATTTAATACCATTCCAGGTATAAAACCACATCATCATTACAAAAAACCATTTTGATATTCAAAAACAATTTCCATACAAATGTTCTAATACATCCCACCTGTTTTCATGCAAATATAAACTGAAAATACAAAATGAATCTTGCATTTGAATCAAACATATAAAAATATCATGTTAAGTCTTAACCACTCAATAGTAGTGTCAATTTCAAATTAGAAACTACAATATAATCAGAAACCGCAATGGAACTCATAATATTCAACTATATAAGGTCTTGAATTATGTTGCATCATTCATTCCTCAATGTAGTTATTTTATCTTGTGTGTAGGAGGTTATTCATTCGAACTGCATGTACAACATAATTATGATATTAATTAGCCGATGAATTTAAATATATCAACTCAAACAAAAAATAGAGCTTTTACATTTTGAAGAATGTGAATTTTTAATTTTTCAATGATACCTTTCATTTCATGTACTTCATTATAAAATAACCACCTTCGATATTTCTTTTTTGCCTTGGGCTCTACAAATATAAATAAATCATAAATTTTAGAAAAAAATTAAATAACATTATAGATATAATTTTCAATTAACCTCATATCCAATGACTAAAATGTATATATGGCTAAAATGACATTCATTTAGAATATAAATCACATTATAAGAAAATGCATGACCCAACAAACACACCACCAAAACTTTCCATTAATCTTACAGTATTCATCAATGACAATGGAATCAACAAATTAACGTGGCAACAATTTCTGGACAACCTTGGCATCAAAAAAATGCTGCTCAACTATGAAAAATAATAAAATTTATAAAATATATTTTTGTCCAGAGATTAAAATTATGAAAAAAAAGGTTTGGAGGATCAAACATATTGCTCCTCTAATCTTAACCAAAGAAATTATATAATATATTTTTGTCCAAAGATTAAACTTATGAAAGAAAAAGTTTGCAGAACCAAACATATTGCTCCTCTAATCTCATCCAAAGATATTATACATCAAAAAAACAAACAGAAAATTATTAAGATGAAAGAACAATCCAAACAAGTCCTCCGTCAACTATAAAGATGAATTATATAAAAAAGACACCCACATTTATTAACGGGACTGAAGAGCCAAGAGAAATGGAATTTTAAAGATCAGGTACAGAGAAAACTTAAAAATGAGAACGCAACATGGCAACACTACTAGAAATCCATTTAGATGCAAGGGAAAGATAATCCAAGACCGTATAAACGCATAATGGGCATTCACAAAAACTACAAGAAATCCATTTCAGTGATTAAAACACATGAAAAACCAATGAAACAAACATTCATCAAAATCTTAGGACTATATGAAAAATAGATAAGAATCATCCTGAGACAGAAGAAGGGGCAAAAGATAATTATTAAGTAACCCATTACATTGAATCAATCAAATTTATAAACCTCAGATAACATGAAGAACAAAAATAAAATAAAAAACTACCTCTAATTCACCCAGTTAAAAAAATCCAGAAAAAAAAACATATATATTTTTTAGATCACTACTACTTCTTTTTTATTAAATATTAATGACTGAGATTCTTTTATCTAATGGTAGAGTCACGAAGGGCGGGGGCTGGGGCGGAGTCGGCAGAGGGCGGGGTGGGGTGGAGGAGGAGGGGAGGCAGTGGGGTGGAGGAGGAGGTAGCGAAGGAGGTGGAATTAGTGGTGGAGGTAGGGTTTGCGGTGAGGGTTATGGAGGAGGCAGGTTCGGCGGACTTCACGAGGACCGATCCTCTGCCATCATTGTTAGTATAGTTTTCTTCGACGGGAACAACTTCTTGTTGGATTTTTATATGTATGAAAATGTTTTATGTGTTTAATATGTATTTTATTATTTTATGTATCCATAGGCACTGGAACTGTCGACAAAGTCAGATTTTGTAGATATTGTGTCAATTGACAAGGTCCCACAAACAAAGCCAAGTGATTTCTGGACCCAGAGACACTGAAACTGTTGACAGAGTCCGATTTTGTAGACATTGGATCTGTCGATGAAGTTCCATACACAAAGTCAAGTGGTTTTTGGACTTTGTAGACACTAGAACGGTTGACAGAGTTAGCTTTTGTAGACACTGGATCTGTCGACGAGGTTTTAGAAACAAAGCCAAGTGTTTTTTGAGGAGACATGAGCTATTACCATAAAGGAAGGTGAGGGGGAGATTTGGAGGGACAAATGAAATATTAAGATTTTTTTTCTGAAATGATTGACACATGATGTGCCTATGAAATGTGAAACAGTCGACACTGGTAGTGTCTATGCGTGCAGAAGAAGGACAACTTGTTCACATCTTCAATTCCATCCCTCTCAACCTTGTCTCCTAGTCTGCCTCGTCTCCGCCTACACTCACCACTCCCTTCACGACCACTGCTTCCATGCACTCGCCTCGAAAACCGCACACTAGCCCGAAAGTTGATTTTGATCGGGCGATTCTCCTCACCGCCTCTCTGCCTTCTCGAATCTTCGAGGATGTCGAGGGCTGCCGACGTATCTTTTTGGAGGCGCTCTTCCCCACCCGGCCTAGCCTAGCCCTCTGCCCCAGCCTTCCTTCTCCTCTTGGCTCCCCCCCCCCCTCTTGAATAAATGGATCTTTTGTAAGATCCATCTATTTGGGTGTGTAAAGTAATTAACTTATTTGGGTGGGGTGTATAGGGACAGTGATGATGTGTGGTAAAGAGAGGGGTGCAAATAGCCGGAGCTAACAAACAAATTGAAGGGCCATCAAATGGCCCGTGGCTCAAAAATCCGACCCACCCGACCAGGGCCCGTAGGGCCAAAACCCAACCCGCCAAACCCATTCTGAGGGAGGACTGGACTTGAATCTGCTTTTGGATTTAAAATACAGTGATGATACTCAGACCCCAAATTATAAGCCCCACTCGCCCATTAGGTATCATTATCGATGGCTCGTTTACTTTTGAAAAAAAGTAACATGGCAAAATACGGATCTGCCATTCATTAAAATTCCATCCCATTAACCCAAATCCCCCATTTTTCTAGATTCGATTATTACTCTACCACATGAATCTCGATTACACTAAAATTTATCCATTTTAAAATTTGAATTTCGAAATCCTTACCTAAATTGTAATTCAATTTCTATTTTAGTTCCATCAAAACTTATCTAATTATACACCAAAACTTACCTTAATAGTTTTTCGTCAAAATCCTTCAAACAACCTAGATTGTTATTTCAAACTTACATTCTTATTATACACATTAGTATTTTTTTTGAAGAATGTTTTTTATCGATTTGGATTTCGTTTCAATGTCTGTCGGATCAGGTTTGACATTTAATATTTGGGTTTGAATATGGTGTTTTTATGTTTTTGGTATAGCTTACAATGAAAAATGTAATAGATTTATTTTTTCATTTCCTAAATGTAACACTTTGTAAAATGTAATACACAATTGAAGAAATGATCTGTTTTTAAATTGTGCATAGAATGTAAGAAATTTAGGTAAATCTTACTATTATGTTACATTTATGCAAATGTAACAGTATTATGTAAATGTAACAAACAATATAAAATGTAAAAAATTTAGGTAAATATTTCTGTTATGTTACATTTATGTAAATGTAACAGTGTGATATAAATGTAACAAACAGTATAAAATGTCAGAAATTTAGATAAATATTACTGTTATGCCACATTTATGTAAATGTAAGTTATGTAACTGACGATCAATACATAAAAATGTTTAGTATTTTAGATTTAAAAAATGTAACATACATTTAAAATGTATATCATAAAATGTTAATTTCAAATTCAGGTATAACTGACATTCCAAAAGGATCAAAACATGAAAAGAAACTTTTTAATATCAAATGAAAATCAATAAGCAAATAAAACTTGATTGCATATCCAAAAACATAACAAATGTCAAACTTGATCCGATAAACATTGAAACAAATTCCAAATCGAAAATAAAAACAAATCCATGACTTCAAATTCCTCTAAAGTAGAAATTCAAATCTGTTACCAGGTGTTTTTCATAGAAAATTTAGTTCAAGAAACAAATCAATTAATAATGATGAAAGAATAAGAATTCAATTCAACATAAAAAAAAACGGTAATTAATATTTCTCCACGATGCACGGATGAAAATATGAAAATCGAAACTGTCGCACGTTTTGGGAGAGTGGTTCTCAATTAAAGCCAAAATGATATAATAAGTAATCTCCCATTGTCATCTCATGGGGCCTGTGATGGGGTTTAATAAATATTATTATTTAAAATATATTTACTATTTATCTAAATTTAATCTGAAAAATAAATTTTAAAATAAAAGGGTAATAACATAAATAAAAAAGGAAAAATACACAAAAAAGTCATTTAAGAGTTAGAAATACCCAAATAAGCTACTTTTAAAAATTCTATAAAAAAAATCTCATTTCTCAATTTTAGAAACTAAAAAGACCAACATACTATTATATAATTTTTAAACTCTCTCTCATCATATTTAAAACATTTCATAATCATTATCTAATTGAAAATTAATATTAATATAATAAATGATTTTTTTTTAGAGTGGTTTTACATGCTATTAAAATTTTTAACTATGCTATAAAAAATGTTAAAATTGTCAAAATTATAATTCATAAATTTACAAGATTTTTTTGGATTTTTCTAAAATGTTTAAAAGAATTTTGTTTTTATATTGTATAAATGTCTTGCATACAAATTTTTTTTTATTTTTTATATATAATATTAAGCATACATGAGTGTCTCAAAAAAACTTTAAATTGTAAAAGATCCATTTATGTTGGGTGTGTTCGAGTAGAAAAAGGATCCGAAATCCGATCCATCGGCATCGTACTTTAATGAGAAGGAAGCTTCAGAGGATGCAGAGACGAAATGTGAAAAACGATTGTGGATCGCACAATTAAAGAAGCCATTAATGACTCTCTCTCTCCGTCTCTCTCTTATAATGCGGAGTGTCAAAAGCGAAGACTATTGTCTCTCTGTCAAATTTTAGGCCTTTTTAGGGTTCCTCCAAAGAACCCCATCCCAGATCCGACGCCATTGATCGAAACCCCCATGTGGGTCTCGTCCGAAACCTAGAATCCTCAACCGGGTCTCTCTCAAAATCCCATCTTTTTGAGTCCTCGCTCTTCCACCATGGACGATCAGGATCTAGACTTCACGAATCCCGAGGCGCTCTCGGCCTCGGGCGACTTCGACGACCTCAGCTTCGACGTCGGCGAGTTCTTCGACACCCACACCTGCTCCCACACCCACACGTGCAACCCGCCGGGGCCGGACCTCTCCCACACCCACACGTGCTTCCACGTGCACACCAAGATCGTCCCCGTCAACAACGCGGACGCCGACGCGAAGGCCGCGTCGACGGAGGAGACGTCGGAGTCCGTGGACAAGACGTCGAAGAGGCACCGGTCGTGCGGGAACCGGGAGGCGGTCCGCAAGTACCGGGAGAAGAAGAAGGCGCGGACTGCCTCGTTGGAGGACGAGGTGGTCCAGTTGAGGGCGGAGAATCAGCAGCTCCTGAAGAAATTGCAGGGGCAGCAGGCCCTCGAGGCGGAGATCATGAGGCTCAGGTGTTTGCTCGTGGACATACGAGGGAGGATCGAAGGGGAAATCGGGTCTTTCCCTTACCAGAGACGGGCGATGGGGGAGATGGGACTGAATTCTGGGCAACACTTGAGCGCTTGCAACCTGCGGTGCGACAATCAGGTGTACTGCTTGCAGCAGGGGAAGAACGGGGGGAGCGTGGGAATGAACGGTCAAGGGTTCGGTGTGTGCGAGATTGGGAGTGTGCAGTGCATCGGTGGATCGGGTGTCTTGGGGTGCTCACGTCAGGAGTCGACGTTCCCTTCCAATGGTCGTTCGAGTGCAAAAAAAGATAAAGGTAAGCCCTTTTTAAATTTTGCCTCTGCTGTGTTGTTTGATTGTTTTGGGTTCTTCTGGGCCAATATCATGCAAAAGTTAA
This sequence comes from Acorus calamus, assembly GCA_030737845.1. NCBI lineage: Eukaryota > Viridiplantae > Streptophyta > Magnoliopsida > Acorales > Acoraceae > Acorus > Acorus calamus. Next base: position 36,371,891 of record CM060860.1, on the reverse strand, counting down.
ATTGTGGTGTTTTCTATATAGGCCCCTTTTGGAACCAATTTTGGAAATCAGTCATGCTCTAAATTGATTAAAATAATTGATCATGTAAGAACTACTCTCGACCGGTTCTTTTTATAAAAGATGTTTTGTTAACACTTTTAGAAAAATACTGAAACCAGAAGCTGAAGTTCAAAATACCCGTTCGGATTCGATTATCTAAAAACTGATTTTGTAAAATCAAAGGTCGTTTGATAATTGGTTCCTAATGGGGACTTAGTATGTTTATTATTTAGTTTGGGAGCAAGCTAGGGTTTTTTGAACGTCTGATTTTTTTACTTGGATATTTGGGGTGTTATTGCTAGATAAATTTTATAGTTTGCTTGCAGGGTGCTGTTTGCTTTATCTTCTTTGTTTTTTTTTTCAAAAAGGTAGGAACCCTACCACTATAAATCATTACTTAATCAATTGGTTCAGTTCCAGAACAGAAAAAAATGGGGTACAAACCATCGATGAAAGTCTTCAAAGTTCAGTCCCTACGCAAATTAACAATAAGGAAAACAAGAAAGAAGAAAACAAAGGGAAGCAGAGACTACTATATATTAACTTCATAGTATCTACCAAGCCAACAAACAAACTTAATCAAGAGAAAACATTGCTTCCATGAACCAGTCCACCCCTTGCACACCAGCGTATCTACTTGCCCAATATTTTAGGAAGAAGATTGTGCTCTCCCATGCATTTTTAGAATTTTAACCTTGATAATCCTATTTTCCTTCTTCTGCAACTCCTTTCCAGCTTTCCATAAACTTGCTAGGTTTCTAAAATCTGTTTGGAACCAAGCAGCGCCCAATGAAGAGCTCCACAGAATACTTTCAAAAGGACATTCACAAAACAGATTCTCCACAGACTCACTTTCCCCATTAGACAGTGGACAATTAGTTGAATCCCAAAGGCTGAGTTGGGAGTTCTTTCTGCAGCCAACTGGATAAATTTTTTTGCGGAAAAACCCTCCTTTGTGTGAGGGCACCAAACAATACTATCAGCCCCATCGCTTGTCTTATTGAAGTTCTCTAGCTGTCTCATAAAATTCTAGAAGTCCGCCTCCTCTGAGTCCAAAAAATTTCTTCTAAACAGTGGTTGGCAGGGTGTTGTTGTTAAGTGAATTTTTGCTCTTGGTTTCCATGGAACTGTTAACGAGTCAATGACACATAGCATTTGCACAGGAGGACAAATGAATATGTGAGCTGTGATACAAGCAGAAATTGATTGGTTATGTTTTTGTTTCATGGTTCATATTGTGTCCTTTATCTTTCAGCATTAATATCAGCATAACTTTTCTTCCCAGTGTTTCACGATCAGTTTTGTGGGTCAATCATATTATCTCTCCACCCTCCTCTACTCAGTATTTCATACAATCATACTGCGGTGTCGTTAATTTTACTTACATGAAAACATGTCTCCATCCATGTTGATTAATATATGCTCTATTCATATGATCTAAGCTTCCTCTAGAACACCCCTTCATGATAGCATTGTCCTGGTTTGACATGTTCATCTTGACATTGTTCTTTCTACTGAGCACCCAGCCTAATAGTGTGCGTTTTTTTTTCTGTAAATAGGCAATTTATTTTTGTTCACCATTTTTTTGTGAAAAGAAGGATACTCTAAAGGGGAACACCATGGCTTGTTTGGTATCTTGTTTATCAAGGCGAGGATCCAACTATATTTGGACAATTAGATTGGATAAATGTTTTTGAATAAAAGGTAGGCACACCCTGCCTTGATATTATTTCAACCAAAGAGAATGCCCAAAGCTTACAAAAACAAATCGCCCCGGTAATAAATTGGATCACCATTTTCCACATAAGCTTTTGCCCCCTGAATAAAATGTGGTTCCATGTTAGCAGAACTATGTTTAACTTAAGATTTATTTATGCTTCCATGTTCCAAAATTCTAATGCATCACAATTGGTATCTAAACAAGTTCAGTTATTATAATGATATGGTTCATAGTTTCTATTTCAGTCAAATTACTTGGCTAGAATAGGAAGAGAATTTGTTGAGCAGAATCTTGTGATCTGTTTTTAACTAACAGGGTCATTATCATGGATTACCAATATTGGATTAATATGTTATCTGACCCACTACTGCACCATGATTATAGAACATTATATTGAGGGGTATAAAAAATGTAGTAATGGGACTCATATCCATGTTTGGAGTCATGTCAGACACTATTTTCATGTCTTCTTTAACACCCGCATGGACATCTGTAATTCATTGAGTGGTATGGAGGTGAAATGTCTGAATCTTTGTGTCTGGTCTGACACTAAAACAAGTTTTTGTGTCATTCTTACATTAAATATAACTTATTGATATAACAATATATCACCATTGATGATGATTGCATAAAATAAATGATAAAACTGTTGAGATTAATGTGATGAGATTCTGATTTGTGTTTTTACCGATAGGTTACTAGCAAAAACAAAAAATGAATAAATTGAAAGGATAGAAATCATAAGTTTCCTCACGCTTAAATACAAATTTTGTCTGCTTTAAGAATGTGAGCATGTAATCCTTCAGTAACCAGACTCTGTTATCCCGTGGTTGTAGGATCTTTTTGTGTTTTTGGATAGTCCTCTAGTAGAGCTCTCTTCTACTGGGGACTCATCTGGGTGCTTCTTCTTTGTTATTTTCATTTTTTTTTTGTATCCCTGTTTTGGGCTCTCTCTCTTATTCTAATAAAATGAGGGCGATTGCCTACCGTATCTTTCAAAAATAATAAAAAAAATCCTGTGGTCGTGTCTGACATTGTACCTCTGGGGATACTCAATAACCTGAACTCTGTATAAGAATCAGGAGTTAACATTAGCTCCATCTCGTTAATATGTTTTGTTTATATATTAGTTCACAAATGTCCCTTTGTCACATCAACGTGACATTACTATTGCATAATGATGGATCACAGAACACGCCATGGTCATGCCTGAAGTTGTCCAGCTTTACTAATTCTACTCCTAATCCACAACATTCATATGACATTATTGATGTATCAAGTAAATACGCCAAAGATGATTTTACCTTGAGATACTCTCTCAACGATCAACTAGGGACACTATCTTTTACCCATTCTGGATACTTTCTCCACTATCAACTTGGAACACTATCTTTTACTCATTCTAGTCAATCTGTTTGATCTTTATTGAGCCTTGCTCACCGGATTCCTCCGCATATGATGTTTCTTTTTTTGAGTAAAAGCTTCTTCATTTTTTTACAACTTGGAATTTTTTTATTTTAACCACTTATTCCCAATATCTACCTTGCTATCTAGTGGAGGTCTGAGAGGTTTACTCAGAGTAGGATGATTTCTCATTTGTTTTTCCATTTACCAAATCTGTACCGTGCAAGTTTATTAGAGTTGGCACCCCAGATGTTCTGGATTCTGTTTAGACTCTGGGACATGGCCTCAATCAATGACGTCTGAGTCTTTACTATCTGGGTTTCTGGATATCACCTAAGGAGCGATAAAACTGTTTTTTTCTTATTCTATTACGGTTCGTGAATGATAAACTGTGGTTTTTGCACAATATTTTCTCATTAACTTTATATTGTGTTTAATGCTCGGTGAATGGTGAAATTTGCATTATGCATTTGCGCTTTTGTTTGCATGCATTTTATATGTCAGTCTCACTGCTGGTTTATATTTAACGGTCATGGTTCAGAATTTGTCCCCTTGCACTAATTAACAGCTATTTCATATGGTAAAGTATTTATTAAAGTGTAAAATTGAGTTCTCTATGTTGTTTAGTGTGCTTATAAGGGATAATGGTTTTATCATAAATATTTTCCAGTGAATCCCTTTTTGGTCCTGTTTAGCTGGTGATAAGCCTAGGTGCCTAGGTATTCATTGGGTGCACCACTCTGTGTCCGGTTGGTTGCCCTGACAGGCACTGGGAATGCATATTCAACCATTTGTAGTGCTTGTCTGCATTAGACATTTTTCCAAGTTATCATTTTCATTGAAGGCAATCTAATCGAACATCCTTTTAATGAATGCATTGTGACAACTAATGGGCTCCCAGATCTTTCAGAGACTTGCCTACAGTTTTTTATATGGTTTTCTAAGATGAATGCTGAACTACATCCCATAGAACTTTCGGCCATAGTAGTAAACCAAGCTTTGGTTAGTCAGATAACACTCCTCCTCTTCGAAAAGGATGTCAAGGGATCAAACTCGGGGGGGGGTTCAAAAAAAAAAAAACTTACTTTCGGCCATTGCAAAACAATTTAATGTTGAGATTTAGAACCTAAAATGAGCATCGAATACGTTTCACATAAAGTTTGTATCCTCTTCTAACACACTTGCATGTGCACACATAACTTAAATATGTGTGTTAAGTGGATCCTTGAAACTTGTATGGTGAGGAGGCAGGACCACTTGGAAGCATTGGGTGAAGGAAAATCAGATGGTCCAGTTGAGGAATCCAAGCAAACTCCACCGGCTGAGTTAGAATCTTGAAATTGAGATCGAGCAATCACATGATGATTGTTACCTTGAACATGAATCATAATAGTTTTAAAAATAATAAAGCATACTCCAACCCTTTGGGAAATTGGCTGTGGATGTTTAATTTACGGATTGTGCTTGAACAGGCAAATTTAACTTAATATTCATCTTGTACACTATTATAAATCCTATCATGCCCTGATGTTATTTGGAAAGTACATGGTTGCATACTGACTTTCGATATGCTTGAAAATCTATCCTGAATATGTTGCTGGGAACATTTCTAATTCATGGTGTTTTTTCTTCAGGAACTTCTGCTGTAACGGAGAGTTGAGAATCTTCACTGAGACAGTTGAGTGATTGCATGACATCTCTTTTGTTTGGTGGTGGATTGAAATCCTATAATCATGGATAGCATTGGCGCATGTTAATTATTTTATTTTTGTATGCAAGTTAGATCCCATTATGGTTGGCCCTTGGATTCTTTCAAACTGGACATCCTAGGAGGAAACATTGGCAAATCTTTTCATTATAAATGAAGTGCTTTGCTAGATAAATGGGAATGATCTCTTGTACAGTCATATTGGTTTTGGGGTTCTTATTACTGTATTAAAATTTTTGCTGAGCTTCGGATCCTCTATGGGTTTTTATATAGGCAGGTTTTATTATATCAGTTAATTCTTTTCTCAATCTGTCTGTTCTCAGCTCTCCCCCATTCCTAGAATGTGTTGTGACTGCAATTTTTGGTGATCATCCACTGGTTACTTATTGTCATTTTTTTTTTGAGGCAATGGTAGGCTTGCGCCATCTACTATATAAAGGGAAAGCCCAAGTAAGTACAAGATCAACACCTCCAAGAAACTACGATCCTACACAGGAGAGAATTCTGCGTTAGGCCGAAGTTCCCAAAAGAGGAAAAAGGAAAAACTTTATAGGAGAGAATTCTGCGTTAGGCTGAAGTTCCCAAAAGAGGAAAAAGGAAAAACTTTACTTATTGTCATATTTTGATGGGGCAAGACTTCAATTTGTTCAGTATTCTTTGTTGTTATATTTTTTTGATGGGTGAGTAACTTTTATTGTATTTTTTGTTAACTATTAGTGATTTTGTAGTAGTGATGTGTTTTTACTTTTCCAAGAAAAGAATAAGCATAAAGTAGTGTCTAATGTATGCATTGTGAATGCTTGCCATCACTAGAAGATTTTAAAATATCAAGATTCATAGTCTGAAACTTATTTACTTTTTCTTCTTATAGTGTGATGGATTCGGTTGGAATTTCAACTGCAAACATTCATATCACTCCATTTCAGTGTTGGAGTTTCTTATAATGGGATGGATTATCAGAAATTCGGTTGGAATTTCACATCACTCCATTTCAGTGCTGGAGTTTCTTATAATGGGATGGATTATCAGAAATTCGGTTGGAATTTCACATCACTCCATTTCAGTGCTGGAATTTCAACTGCAAACATTCATAACTGAATTTCTTGTAGTGTGATGGATTCTATTGGAATTTCAACTTATATCCATCTCGAACTGATCTACGTGTTCGAGTTTGGATGATAAAAACTAGAATATTTATATTGTTGATGCGAGACAATTCAGTGCTATTAAAAAACAAAAAAACTCAATCCGGAGTTTTAAAAAACACATTATTACCAGTGTACCTGATGGCTGAATTATTAAGCTCAATTAGTGTTTGGTCTCCCTAAATTTTTTGAAACCTCGGGAAACAACCCCACCCCTTGCTGATAGATTTTTCAATTAAGGTGGAACAAAAATACAGTTTTATATTTTTAATTAAGGAAAAATGATTAAAAAAATCTCTCAAAAGATAAAAATATTTAAATCAAACACTTTTTAAATTATACTTAAAAAAATTTTATTTTACAATTTTGGAAACATAAAAGACTAATCTACATTTATGCAATTAGATCATTAATACATTTCATATATCTTAACTTTGTTAAAATATTTCACTCTCTTAATTTTATTAATATATTTCACACATTTTCATGTAGATCTTATTGTAAATTCTTTGTGATTAGGTGGATTTTATGAAATATGTATCAATATAATTTGAGTTTTTTATGATAAACTCCATTAAATATTAATACTTTTTTAAAAAATGGATATGTACTAATGATACATAAAAATATGTAAATAGCTAAAAAATAAAAAAATGTGAATAATGATTTAGAATACTAAAATATCATCTGTTACATTGGGGCACAACACAAATTTAAATTATATATTATGATTATACACGATGAAAAATAATAAACAATATCATGTAAGATATATATAAGAAACACACAGTATGATATATAATAACAAAACCTCTAAGAAGATTTATTTTCATCATGTATAGAGAGATTGTTGTTTTGTAAAAAAATATGTTTTTAGTGTGGAATAAAGAGGGATATTAAAAATTTAATTACATAATGGAATATTAGTATTTTGTGTTTCCAAAACTGTGAAATGAGATTTTTTTTAAGTATAATTTTAAAAAATGACTGATTTGAGTATTTCAAACTCTTAGCAGATTTTTTTGATCATTTTTCCTTTAATTAAATCATTATAATGTTATCATCTTTTAATCAACTGTTGTGTGAGTTAATTCTTACAAAAAATATATCCGTGTATTTGAAAAGTTGAATATTCTTACAAAATATTCACAAAGCATATTTAAAATTAATTCATTAACTCTTTTTGGATATTTAGAAAATTAATTAAAGAATAGAATAGTAATATTGAAATATTTTTGTTTCATCTTAACATAAAATCTCTACTACATGTTTTTAACCTTCAGGGGGGGTTATGTTTGCAGGTTTCAAAAATTTTAGGGGCCCAAATATATTTTACCCAATTATTAATCATTATTAGATTGAATTATTAGTCGTCAATAAATTCATCATTCAATATCTTTATGAATGTATTTTTGTGGTAAGAAATTAATGGTATTTATTAGTCATTTATTAATTGAATTATTATTAATGATATTTATGAAATTAACAATGAATTATTAAATAATAAAAACATATAAAATTCAATGATTTTATTGTCGACACTGTTGAATTCAGCCTCAAGATCCCCTCGGGGCCTCGACGCCTTGAACCTCCAATATCAATAGGTGTGATACGTTATACATCACGCACAACATAGACTAATTATATATATACTATATATAAAGCGGCGACAAAATTTTGTCAACGGGGTAAAATGGTCATTTTGCATGGGCCATAGTCGGACATTTTTCGGATAAGCCCCCGTATCTATCTTATTTATGAATAGGTCCTTATAAAAATCAGATAGACATTTTTCAGATAAGCCCCCGTATCCTTTTTATTTATAAATAGATCCTTATAAAAATCGGATGAGTTTGTCTTTTCTGTGGTTGTTTAGGCCATGCTCGGACATTTTGTGGATAAGCCCCCGTATCCATCGTATTTATAAATAGGTCCTTATAAAAATCGGCTATGGTGAACGGCTATGGTCGGACATTTTGCAGATAAGCCCCCATATCCATCTTATTTATAAATAGGTCCTTACAAAAATCGACTAGATTTATCATTTTTTGTGGTTATCTGTAAATAGGCCTCAGGACCGAAAATTTGCAAAGACGCCCCTAGGTCCGTCTTATTTATAAACAGATCCCTGAAAAATAGTTCCTATCTCTAATACATTTTCATATTTATGTTTATATTAATGGAGATCCGTCTTATTTATAAATAGATCCTTGAAAAATAGTCTCTATCTCTAATACATTTTCATATTTATGTTTATATTATAAAATTTTATAAATAAAAAAACTATGGACATTTAATGTTTGCGAATTCTTTTATTATACTTAATGAAAGCGCGTACATTTATGTAATTTATGTACTCGCGCAAAGCGTGTACATCATCACTAGTCTTTTAACAAACACGGATCCAATATCACCAAAGCACGTCTCATGTGTTGCTCATTTGGTAACTAGGGTATCACTCATTTTTACTTATTTGAAAGCTTGTTGTGACCAAGGACTTGCACAACACATACAAACAATATGGCGTAGACACACAGTCTTTTTTACAGGCCCGCTTGAATTAATATAAAATTATTTAATACAATATATATAGCTTGATAAATGATAACTTATTGATAACCCATGAGACCAGATATTATGAGTGTTTTGTATCCACCTCATAAAGACAAATAACAATCTACCTTTTTCACATCTATTGTGCATATAAATCAATATATATTCTATTAATAAAAATGTCAAAATGTATATCAATTCATTTCAAAATATATTTATTTTTTTATATAAAAAATGTTTTTCATTAATCAATATATATATTAAAAAAATTATTATTAAGGCCATCTAAAAAATTCCAAAAATAATTATTTAATACATTATTATTTATTGGTATGAACATTTAATATACTTTATTTTAAGCACGAAAAAAATCCAATGAAAATTGAAAAGGGTGCGGATACTCCCACCACCCAGACTGAGTATATGAACACTCACTTAGGAATGCATTTATTTATTTATTTTTATTTGGGTGGTGGGCATGATCAATGTGTTATTTTTGAGGTGGTGAAAAGTACACAGTGGTAAGTTTAATGTGTTTCAAAGAAAAATGGATGACGGATAATTTTGTAATAAAAGGGGGTGACCATCAAAATCGAGGTGGTTGGAATATCCGCACCCAATTGAAAAATAGCCTCAACCGACTTAAAATCCCTGGTAAACCCAATCTTCACGGTTACTCGGTTGGACCTTTTTAACGATACACGTGGAGACTTATGATTCGAGAAAAAATTATTAAATCCAACACAATAACTTCACCGCGTCCGCCAACCGCTACTCGTCTATAAATACCAACCTCTCTCGTAACGAAGTCCCCACGATTTTTCGCTCTATTTTCTCTTCTCCTCTCTCTCTCCTTCCTCGAACCCTAACCCTAGCTTTTTTTCGATCTCTCCCGTCGAAGAATCAAATCGATTCAATCGATCGATCTAGGGTTTATTCTGATTCCTCTTAAGATTCCGATCGGTTCCCGGGATCTTGATTAATCAGATTCGGTGGGTCAGGATGTCTAGGTGCTTTTCGTATCCCCCACCGGGGTATGTGAGGGACGAGGTCATGATGGAGCTCTCTAAGGCCCTGATCGAGCAGTCTAAGGTTTGTTGAGCATTTGTTGCTTGACGTTGTTCTGGCTCGGTTTATGTTGTTTTCTTTGTGTTCCTAAAGAATGGATGATTCGGAACCCTAAAACTGTATATATGAAAATCTTGTTGTATATATGTACAATGATGTGGTGAAGGAAAGGATGAGCGATTGGTCTGTCTGTCATGTTGTAATCCTAAGATTCTTCGTTGTAATGGGTATTTGGTGACTAGATTAAAATCTGAGACATCGTTGAATTTCTTTATCTGGTATTTGAAAGAGAGTGGATTTCTTGATGAGGTGTATCTGTGTTTTTTTGAGTCATAGGAATCTATTGTGTGCATTTATTCAATCACATGGTGGAGGGTTTTGTCCCCATGAATGATGTATTGCTGGAATTTTAAGAAAGTTGTATCAGATGGGGTTTTAAGTTCTTTTGATAACCAACTTACCCATCTTTCTGTGTCATGCCTGTGGCATCCTTCCCAACAGCATTGTATCTTTTTTGGATAATCGGTTCTATTTCCATCCATTTACTTCATCCTGTGGAGATTATTAACACTTGTCAGTTGTGAAACTTCAATAGCACGGTTTGTGGGTCATATTGTTCTTGAATTAGTTGTAAACTGAAGAAGAATGATGATCCCACACAGAATAAAGTTTCCGAACTTGGGTATTGGAGATAACTTACAATATTAATGCAAATTGAGATAAATTGAGGTTTTGAATTTATTCTATACCCATCTTTGTCCTTTAAGGCAATCTGTGTTGATGTTATGACATTCTCTGGGTCTTAGCAATGCAGTTTGAATTGATTTGAATAGTACATTATAAACTTTGGAGTTTTATGTTATAGAATGATTTTCTGGTACAAGTCGTATAAGTAAATGGAGATTTAGAAATAAAATTGGGATGTGGAAGTTTGTTGAACCATGGGGATCTTTAGATATGATAGGATAGTAATTGTTGATTGGGATTCTTGGAGTTTCTGGTCCTATAGGACATGAATTTAAATCTCACTCTGCAAATAGATCTTTTAAGATATTATTTCATCTGAATTATTTATGTGATGGTAATCTTGTAGCATGTGTCTTGCATGGGGCATTTTTTTGGAAATTTGATTGGTTGATTTCTAGAAAACTGAGGTCGTCATTCATGGAATAAGATGTTACTGCCACTGCTATCCATGTTTCAACGGGAAAAGAGTCTTTTAAGAAGTATATTAAATACCCCATGCATATTTTTGTATTAGAATAGAGACTTGTGCAGTTGAAAAAATAGAGGATCTTTGTGCTGGGGAATCCATGCACTGTTGCTTTAGATGTTTACAACTGGATTTATCTGGAGATTGTTGTGTAGCATAAAACCCCTTGTTTCAAATGAATTTATCATGTTGGAATTTTCCTTTGTTGGGTATCAGAATATCATGAATGGATAATAGTTTGCAACTCTCCCTGTTAGTGCTGTTTGATTAATATAGTTGGAAAGGAAGCCTTGGCACAGATATAGGTGCATAGGATCATGCTCTTGTAATTGAGTCTGCTTCTTGCCCATCTAGCTTGTCTTTTTGGTGAGTTCTGTTGTCCTTATTAACCCATGTTATATATAGAAGTGAGGCAATGGATTGATAATTAGGTTGCACCGGGGAACTTATTAGGACACACTGGAGATTGCTTTATGGATGGAACATTTAAAATGTCTATTTGACAGTACTTATCTGTGAAAGAGAGAATTTATGTAAGTTGCTTTTTTTTCCAGGCAGAATCTTCTGTAGGTTTTCACACATGAAATTATTGCTTGTAAGGTCAAGGGTTCTCCCAGTGATGAATATTTTGAATATTCTGATAGTTTTGAGTTGGTTACTTGGTTAATCGGTTTAACATCAACAAATGAAGGATTCATTTGTTTACAGGTACTTATCTGTGAAAGAGAGAATTTATGTAAGTTGCTTTTTTTTTCCAGGCAGATTCTTCTGTAGGTTTTCACACATGAAATTATTGCTTGTATGGTCAAGGGTTCTCCCAGTGATGAATATTTTGAATATTCTGATAGTTATGAGTTGGTTACTTGGTTTAACATCTACAAATGAAGGATTCATTTGTTTACAGGCTATTTTTTTCTCTTGATCTTTCAGCTCTTTCTTTGGGTCATCCTAGACTTGTGTATGGAACTGAACATGATTTGATCGATGCTTAATGGATGTCTCATAAATCTAGGGTGTGAAACTATTAATGTCTCATATTAGCAATCTAGGGTGCTTTGACTTGTGCGATAGATTATGATCAACTTAATATTTCTGATTTGAGTGGTGGTTCATTAGTTGTAGGGGTTGCACATTGTAAATGGAAACTGTTTTAAATTTTAATCATATATGAATCAACTGAAAAAGCTAAGAAATACTCGATCTTGCCATCTCTGTGAAATGCATGGTTGCTTAATGGCATAATTGTTGCAATTTATTGAATTGCTGGCCATGCTACATTTATTTGAGCATATGCAGTTTAAAGTAGAATCACTCTTTGTACGAGTGGATTGTGTGGCTATGATGCTTATACACCATGCATTCTCCTCTTGGGTTGTCCTTCCATTTCTCTACTCTGTCATGGAACTGATAATTGTCCGGACCATTTGATGCTCTAGAAGGAGAAGAAACGGGTCAAGGAGAGGAGAGAAAAGAAAGGGGAGAAAGAAGTGAAAAAAGAGAAATCTAAGGAACATCGAAACAAGGATGAGAAAAAAAGAAAGCGCGAGAAGAGCCACAAGGATGAGAGCAGCAACCAAGGACTAGTAGAGGATTTGAAGAAAAGGGACAGTGACTCTGAACATCTGGAGAAGAGTGGCCTCACCGAAGAGCATGGCCTTCCTTGCTCAGCACAGTATTCTCCAGATTCTGACAGTACCCAGAAGATTGCCAAGAGGAACAAGACCTCTGCCTCCGAAACTGACCCTATGAACAACCATGGTGAATATCTATATCATCAAAGTTGTCTGGTTGGTTGCACTTCTCACAGACAATGACCCTATTATACTGTTTATGTTGTATTGTGTAGTTGCTAATGAAAAAACAGGAAGCGTCCTCATCATCAGGTTGCCATCAATCAAGCGGAAGCACCCGGAGCCGCCCTGTGAGGATGAGCCTTCCACTTCTTGCAGGACTGAGCCCACTTTTGAAAGTGCTTCTTGCCGGACTAAAACCACCATTGAAAGAGGGGAGCCCTCCACTTCCCGCAGAGCCGAGGCTACTCTACAAAGAACGGAGCCCTCCACCTCATGCATGGCTGAGGCCACTCTTCAAACTAGGGCCCCCTCCACTGATCATCGCGCTGAGTCCAGCCCCTTTGAAAGCAGTTATGATAAGATGGAAGCAGAGTACGCCAACTTGATAAACAAGTGGCAACCACCTCCAATGCAGTTTGAATGCACGGAACCTGAAGACCTAGATTGGCTCCTTGGGACCAAGCAGCAGCAGCATAACCAGCAAGCCCTGAAGCGATGTGGCAGTAGTGAGCTCACTTCTGCAACAGGTTCTGGAAAAACCATTGCCCCTTGCTGGCCGCCCCGTGCGTGTTATTTGCCGGAGGCAGGAATATATGCGCTGCCCTATACTGTTCCTTTCTGAACTGTACAATGAGAATTAAAATATTTGATTTGTGAGGTGAGAAAGAAGTGGGGTGATTCCTTGTTTTTTCCCCCATTGCGGCATTTGTTTTGAGTTTGATGTGAGGCAGAGGATACATGTTGGGAATACTTTCTATTCTTTTTTATGAATAGATAACAGCAATTCAATTTTTCAGGTGAATGTGAGGTTTCGTTTTTTGTTTTTTGTTTGTGGCAATCAAATAGCAAGAGAGAGAATGCATTTAATGAAAGTTAAAATTTTATATAATAACTAAATAATGTTATCCTGTACTGTGATGTTTTTATACACTTACAAAGCAAGTAATGAAAATTTTTCAATAATAATTTATATTTTTATAATTATGTAGTAGTTATTAATAATAATTGAATATATTTATCATGTTATGAATTTATGATGACATCATGATGCAAATCTGATTAATCCAAACTGTTCTACGAGGCATCACCGAAAGAAAAAAAACTGTTGTACGAGCCATTTTACAGAGGTTAAACCTTGACATTAACCGGATTGGGTAGGGTCATATGCGAACTCATGAAATGGGTATCTGAATATATACAAAATAAAAATTTATTGAGTAACAACATAATTTTTTTGTATTAAAATTGATATTTAAAAATAAAAATACACTAAAAAAATATAGTCGGTGTGTTATATGTGATGGGGACAGTGGAGAGGGGAGACTACGCGCCATCTAATGAGTGTTCAATGCAGAAGGTTTGGTTCACATTTAGGACGCGTTTGGATATGAGATGTAATACTATCATATGCGGCGTTTGAGGATGAAACACTGATATAAGCATGTTAACGCAACGTCTCAAAAACACATCACATCGTGTTAAGCACAAAAAAAGGAGTTTTGAATGTTAAGAGAGTTACATTACCAAATACCCCTCATTCATATATGACTCCTTCGAAACCCTCAACAAACCCTACCTGCTCCCCCTGCTTTGGATAGTGGCAGCTGCAGCCAACATAGGAAAAGAAGGGTGAGTACCATTTTCGGGTGTTTTTAATTCTTAATAACATACAGGGACAACCATACATTTTGAACGAGGTGGGATCTAATCAGTTCAATCAGTACTGATTTGAACATCTATTTAATCGAACTGCACAACGCATAAATCGAACTGCACAATTGGTTTTAGAATTTAAAGATTTTCTGTTAAGATATATAATTTATTAGAAAAATACAAAACTAATTGCAGGAATAATTGAGTATTAACATTTTTGTAAGTGGATAGATACAACTACAAACCTATTAAAACATAATAGTTCATTTCAAATAAATTTATAGTATCGGGTCTCTTTTAACCCGACCCGGTTCGACCCTCCGTCCCTATAAATTGGGGATCAACACAGAGAAATAACAAAAGCAAAAAAAGCTTCCACTTTTCTTCCCTCCAAATCCCCTCTCCAAGAAAATCAAATCCATCAAAAGCTCTTCTCCTCTGTTTCTTCACAAACAATGGCTTCCCCATCGAAGACGGTGACCCTCAAGAGCTGCGACGATGTCGATTTCGTCTTGGATGGATCGGTCGCGACCCTCTCGCAGACGCTGATATCGGCCATGGCCGAAGACTCGTCTTCATCCGACTATGGAACCTTCACTTGGTGCGTCTCCAACGTCACCGGTGAAGTCCTCGCAAAGGTCGTCAAATTCTGCAACAAACACGCCGACATGAGCGGCTCCGGCGGCAAAGATCTCAAAGAATGGGACAAAGCTTTCATATCGGTCGAGCTGGACCTCCTCTACGACCTCATCTTGGTAACTCTCCCACTCTGTTTTCTTTCTTTCTTTTCTTCTGGTTGTTAGGTTCTATTAAAAATTTGTTCTTTCTTGAATTTTGTGTGTGTGTGTGTGGAGAAAACCATATTGAAAACCTTATTCTTTCTTGAACAGAAATCTATCAGTAAATGTTCTGTTTAGAGTTCCCATGAATGAAAGATGAATGATATGATAGTTTGATTTCACAATTGTTGTTTCGATCATATATTGTATCCTTTATTTCTTTTTGTTGGTGTGACATTTTCTTGATTTATACCATTCATTTATTAATTTTTTCAAGAAAGATCAAGCATTAGCTTTCAGGTTTTTGATAGTTTTAATTCATCTAACATTCAGAATTTTTTTTTAAAAAAAAATTAAATAGTAGAGCTTTTGTATCTAAAGATTAATCTAAAAGTTTAGGCCATTTGTGTCTCTGGTGTGTTGAATATTTTGGATCTTGATCAAGTCCTTATAGTTTTCTCTATCAATTAGGTAGATTCAATGTGTGAATGTTGTTAAAGACTACTTTGGGTTTGTGATATATTATTCATTTGTGGTATATGTGTTTTTCTCCACTGTGATGCTTGAAATACAGATATCCTCTCTGTCCCCATAAATTACAGCACACATGAATGTTGTTAAAGATTATTTGTTGGATATTGATCAAGTCTTTAAAGTTTCTTACTGTCAAAGTTATATTTAATGTGCTAATGTTGTTTCTGATACAATATTCATGTGTTCTCTATATGTGTTTCTCCCAAGTTTTGATTGAAATACAGATATCTTGTCTTTGTCCCCATAATGTACAATACACTTGAATGGCGCTTGGACATATCTTTGAGATTTTGTTTTACCTTTGTCACATTTGAATCCTTTTATGGTATTGGAAATATATTTTTTTACTCAGAACTGGATTCCTTTACACTCTGTTCCTTTTGTGCTGATTTTTTTTTCCATATTCCAGGCAGCAGACAACCTCAATATAGAGAGCCTGCTGGACCTTACAGCCCAAAGGGTTGCGGACGAAATCAAGGGGAAAATGCCCCATCAGATAAGGATGTTGTTCAACATCGAAAAAGATTTCACCGATGAGGAGGAACGGGTGATCCGAAGGGAGAATGCGTGGGCCTATGGAGGAGAAAGTCCTAAGAGTTTCCTGTAAGAGAAACAACACTGAATGTCTCTGAAGATTGCTCATCTTTTATGGATGGGTATGGTATTGGTTTGCTGGGGCCTTAGGGGTGTCAGAAGACCTCAATTGGTTTTTGTTTTCTCTGTTGGTCCTTTTTTTACCTAAGAAGTCATGCTCTCTCTTACATTTGTTACTGGGATTGTACTGAATTGTCAAATTTTCCAATTGTCCAGTGATAGAATTTCATATCACTGCCTTGTTGAAGATTTCCAATTCTTCTTTCAATCATTTTTCTTGACAGAATTTGTCAATTTTTTGGAGCTGAATCTAATTTGACTTCTCCCCCTGACACTCATATAAACTCTGCTGATGCAATAACATAATCAATTCAAACTCTTTCTCCCAGTTATCCCTCTCATAGATCAAGTGCAAACCACAAGTTTGCCATAGTCCATCTGTTTTGTAAGTTCTTTCACTTCTTTGTTTGAAGCTTAAGCATCTTATGAGGTCAATTTAAAAAAGAACAGCTTGTCATTTATGACCAAATATTGTGTTTTAAATCTTAAGTTGAAACTTAGTGTACAATTGTGATATTGCATTTTGCATGTGTGTTCTTGGATATGGGTTTTGTCATATACTCAAATTTATTGGATGGACATCAAACTTAATTTATTCATTTTTTTTCTAGTATGATTGCTTGGGTTTTTTTTTCTTCCTTAAAAGAAGATATGAATGTTTTCATGTTACGTTCATTTAGATTTCTACGTTTCTTACAAACACAAACTCATCTCCGTATGCGGAGGAGAAATGACTTTAAGACTGTAGGAATGACTTAAGTGTATTAGCCCCCATGTTATTATTTCAAAGTAGCTACTTATGTTGGAATTTGAAATTTTTTGTCTCCAAATTAAAGCAGAGGAGAACTATCAGATATGGACAACTGATGCCTTCAAATTGGCATGAATATTTGATTACCTGCACTGACTCAACTAGGAAGTCTGGAATAAGTTATGACAAACAATGTGGATGTCTGTTTCAAGTGTCATCTTTCTTGCACAAGTGATATGCCTTATCTATGCACATCTGCACATCTGAAAGTCAATTTGCAAGACAAAACATGCCCTCCCCAGTCTCCTTCATCACAAACTGCATATTTTTTACACAAAAAAAATATTGATTTGAAGCTTTGAACAAACTCTAATTGAAAAAGATGATGAACAAAAGCAGATTACATTGATTTTTTTAAAAGAAAAAAGAAAAGAATTGAGGATGAACATTGAGCTGTGTCCGTCTCTTCTAACAAACTTCTAACAAACTTATATCACACAACACTACCTAACACTGAATCTTCCTTGCAATGGAAGATTTATTACATCAAAAATGCAAACTGGTCCAGTTCATATGTACGATTTATGCAACTGCTTGCCTCAGTGTCCTGTATGAGCCAATTTGGTGGCGTGTAGTTTTTTTCTCCATGTATCAGTAAAATTTGGAACTAATCAAAGCTTGAAGAGCGGCTCCAACGCCCTCGCAAGTACTCTTCAATGGTATTATGGTAACCTTGTTCCATGCTATGAAATGATGTATCATCACTTACGTCGAGAAATGCAAGTCCAATATGTGATTGCAATTTGCACATCTGAGGCTGGATATGCCTGTTCATCATGATTTTCTAGCTCCTTCAGAGAGATGGCTTGGGAATCGGCCGGTGCATTGAAATCTTCTTCCCTTTACAGAAGATTTAGTACCTGAGAACATCAATATAGGATATTAATATCCTCATGACTATGTTTTCATTGACTTCTAACAAAATTTCAATCAAAGTTCATTAGTGTTAGTCATTGAAGCGTCACTTGGCTCATGTGGGGCAGAGTCGGCCTGCCCTTGTGATGCAGAGTGGTTAACACCATTCTTTGCATCTGAGCTTCATCAAATTTTCCATTCAGATTTGGATCAAGAATATCTGCTATATCTCCTTTCTCAAGCAATGGAGTTGCCTTTACACGTTAAGTTTAGTTTCATCATCAACAATAGAGTGGTGATCTTACCCACATAAGCAAGATATTATCACCAAAGGTTTGAGGACTTACCCACATTACCAAGCTCTCTTGCCCTTTAGGATTCTCTTTTTTTTTATAAAAAAAAACAAGAAGAAGACGACCTTAATCAAAATTGCCCATTGTAATATTTTTGTCATTTAAAAAAAACCACAACACAACTAATATTGTTAAACACAAAACGTGAAACTTAAAAAAATAAATTAAACTCTTTCTTGCTAATTATTTTATTAAATTAAATTGTTGATCCTGGGATATAAAAAATCTTAACAGTTCCTATAACAAACTAAATTTTTATTTCCGTTTTTACTCTCCCATAGTTTAACAATTACTCATATATCTAAGAAATTTAAGATTGCAAATCAGCAATCAATATATCATAAATATATTTTAAGATTCCAAATTTAAATAAATCATATCAATATATATTAATTTTAGTAATTCAAAATTAAATATCTTCATTAAATCTTTCTCAACTTATAACTAATTATTACTTACTTACTATAGGGAAACTATACTTCCATAAATTAAATTAATAATTACTAGTATGAATGTATTCAAATTTCAATAATTCAATATGAAAAATACTTTTATGTTTCATCGTGTAATTGACAAATGTATAAAGCTAATATATTTTAAGATTCCAAATTTAAATAAATCATATCAATATATATTAATTTTAGTAATTCAAAATTAAATATCTTCATTAAATCTTTCTCAACTTATAAACTTACTTACTATAGGGAAACTATACTTCCATAAATTAAATTAATAATTACTAGTATGAATGTATTCAAATTTCAATAATTCAATATGAAAAATATTTTTATGTTTCATCGTGTAATTGACAAATGTATAAATCTAATATATTTATATATTTGTCTGTATCTATATATAATCGGCTCTGTATCTAGCTTGTCTACCTATATAACCGGCTCTGTACCTTCTCTCTCTATATATATCTGTACTGTCTTTAATTTACAAGCGCAGAGTCTCCCTCATGGCCTATAGGTTTTTTCTTTCGTAGAAAAATAAATCGGTACCGATTTTTTTTCTTATTAATGTTAATCACCCTAATATTTTTTACTTGTTTTATGCACTATGATTATATTGATTATTTGTTTTTACTTTTTTTTTATTATGGGATTTAATATTTTTTACTTGTTTTATTCACTATGATTATATTGATTATTTGTTTTTACTTGTTTTTTATTATGGGATTTAATTTTTTTTACTTGTTTTATTCACTATGATTATGTTGATCTTTTAGGTCTTTTTTTTCCTGGTTAAGGCTCCTAGACTCATTTGTATGGAGATCTGATTTGAAAATTCCAATTCATATTTAGTGGCGTATAAAATATTTCAAGAGTTATATTATTTTCGAACCCCCTTTTATTAAACACAAATCATGAAAACCCTACTGTTGCTTTTAAAAAAAAACTCTTTCGTGTTAATCCCTTGTTAAACTAACTTGCAGATCCATTGTGTGTGTGTGTGTATATATTAAAAGCCAACCTAGGTGTGTGATAGCCATGAAGATGTGGCTAGACCTGTCAATGGGTCAGGTCTGAATCTAGATCTGTCTTGATAAAAAAAATAAAATATTTGATTTAAAGGATCTGAAACTCAATATTGACCCTATTCAAAGGACTTGATTTATGAAATAGGTTTAGTCCACGTCTACCCTAACCCGATTCTATGAACCGATGGACCAACATGAATTTTTTTCTACTTGGCCCACCTCAACCCATGCTCTTATTTTATGGAAAAATATACAAGCAACCCCAATTGTAACCAATTGGGGTTTATCCTTTTTTTATTTTTTTATTATTTTTATTTTTTTAAATCATAAACTCATCTTTTGAAATACATATTGTTATATGAAATAAAATATATACTGAGATACAATAATATTTTTTTTTAATGATAAAAAAAAAACTCTTACTCTCTTTTCATCATTCTCAGAGCCGTCACCGTCACCCAAAGTGAACAAAAAAAAACCCCCCTTCCGCGCCGCCGTCCTGAACCTCAGTGCCTTCGTCCCCGTCTCCTCCGACACCTTCCATCCGATTCAAATTGAATGAGCGATTTGAGTGAGTGATACAACGAAGATCAAAGTGAGGAAGAGCTTGAGGCACACGATGAGGTTCAGGACCTTGGGAAAAAAATGTTCTTTGGTATGTGTTTTTTTGAGAAACACTCCAGAATATTTTTTTTTTTTCATTTGTTTAATATTTTTTTGTTCTTGATACCTCATGAATGTTATGTACTCTGTACAGTTTTGAATTCTGCAATTTTGATTTCGCTGGTTAATTCAAATTCACTGGATAATGGGGATGATTAAAGTGTGTTTTTTTTTTCAATAATTCAAAAGGGGTGATTAAAGTGTTTCAACTGAGAATGAAATCTAGTGAAATTTGCATGATTTTAGAGGTTGATTGAAATCTAGTTTATTTATTTTTAATCGCGGTGTCTGATTTTTCTCCGGTCGATCATATCAGATTACAATCTTAGAAGGAATAAGAAGATTTCTCTGTATTTTCTGTTTACCGATTTATAATAGCCTAGAGCATTGATTTAAATTGGAATTTTTATTTATTTTTTAAACGAATTTACCATGTTAATGGAATAATTAATTTTTTTATTAGAAGATTTGCATTTGAATCCTAATAAATTATATATATATATATCATTCTTTTGATTTTCTCTGTTCGATTTTCAAATCTTTGTTAAAGTAATGCAATTGGATGTTTTCCATATACGTATTATATTGAACATGATGCATGTGAAATTCATTATTACATATTAATGTTTAAATTATCTAGAAAATAGTTTTATTCTCTTGGTATTTTTTTGTATTTATCTCTTATGATTTACAAATGTACGTATACTGTGTCTAACATGACACTTAATCGAATATTTGTCATGCACAAACTTTATCATTGTGCTTACATATATGATATTCTTCGATTGTATTGCTGTTCTTATTTATTATTATTATTAATTTTATGGCTGTCATCTTTCATTATCAAGATGAGTTTTAATAACTCCTCCCCCGCCGGAGAAGACGACGACCACCACCACCACAACCACCACCACGAGCAGCAGCCGTTGCTCCTCCTACTGAATCTCTGGGAACCCGAAGGGATGGCCCCTCTCTTCATCCACCCGAAAGGAGGAGGAGCCAAAGCCATGGTGGCGGGCCAGGTCGCCATGCGGCCCGAATTCAACGAGGAATGCTTCTGGAGATGCTCGTATCACGGTTGGCTCATAATGGATATCCATCAAACAATCACATTGGTGAATCCCTTCTTCCCAGACATCCCTCGCATTGACCTCCCATTCCATCTACCCAACACCACCAATCCCTCTTTCGTCCAACTTGACACAATTATCCTATCAGCCCCGCCGACCACTGTCGGATGCCTTGTTCTTGCGATCTCTGTTGGAGGTATCTATCTATGTAAACCCGGCGACGAAACTTGGAGACTTTTGGGGACTGTCAACACTGAAGGAGTGAGGAGGTGGTTCGAAGCTGGAGTCTGGTACGAAGGGAAGTTCTATGCGTTTGGAAGTGACGGGAGTCTCTTGGTCGTTGATCCGCTTCTCCCTCTAGAAGAAGAAGATCGGATGATCACACTCCATCAACTAGAGGTACTGATGAAATTAAATGGACTGTTTGATTCTTTTTATTGACTCAAATTAATATATTTTTTGGATTAAATGCATATAACTAGCTGAAATTATGCGGATATCCACATATATTCCTCAATTTATTGAATGTCCGTATGACCCCCCATATTTTGCTTTGGTTAAACACTTAACCCCTTGAGTTATTAACTCAAATTAATGGATATGCCTGGAATATTTCATTGGAGTTAATTCTTATTTGCATATAATCCTGACTTTTCAAAAAAATTCAAAAGTATCCATTAAAATGATTGAAATACCATTCTCACCAAATAAAACACTTGAACTTTCTCTTCTTTCCTAACAGTCCAAACTTTCTCTTCTTGTTCCCGGTCCGATTTTTAACCTTTACAATGTGTGATTATATAAACCCCTCCAATCTTCTTTCTTCCAATCGAGACACATTTGTTTGTTCTCCATTCCATTCAGCTATTCAATATTTGCGCTGTCTTTTTTTTTCCTTTTTCATTTCAGTCTTTCATTTCGGGTCCATTGGTTTTTCATTCCATATTTTTAATCCAATTTGAAGGATCCATCATCCATTGCACTTAATTTGAAGGATCCATCCCCAAAGTGCACGATTGATACTGAAACTTAAAAAAAATATGAATATCATTAGATTTTTGAATTTGAAAACATCAAATGGCATGAAAACAATTAGAGGATAGTGTCCAGTGGAGCAAACACATACCTTTCTTGAATGGAAGGTAGTGGCAGAGACACGATGGAGCAAACACATCCTACTAGTGTCTCCTGCGTAGACATTTCTTCTACGAGTGGGCTGCTGGTGTCAATGCCTCGTTCATGGGTCCATCATGTTTGTATTTTGCTTTCTTTAGATTTGCTAGCTTGTATTTCCCTTTAGCCTTTTGCCTCTTATTAGCGTAAAGGTAATAAACATAATTAAAGGAAGCATTTTTAATTTGCATCAGGTACCAAATGGGATTGTCCTAACATCATCATCATTAGCGCATGGTGTGAGTGTGAGACCATTCCTCGTCGAAGAAGGGGGGGTGATGATGGCGGCGCTGAAGACCGCTGAAAACATGTCTCCTTACGAGCTAAGGAACGTGGACGTGCTACGGCTGGACCTTCCGAATGCGAGGTGGGTGAAGGTGGATGACATCGGCTCTGATCGAGTGCTGTATCTGGGCGGCAACGGTCACACGGGACCCGCCGAGTTCAGGAGGATTGGTTCGTCGTGTTGCAAGGGGAATCGTGTGTACGTTGCGGGGTGGGATGAAGACATCGCGTGGTACGTGTTCAACATGGAAGACAAGTCTGTCGAAGAGGGACCCCAGGTTGATGGCCTTCCACATGGAGGAAGTTATCTTTCTACATGTTGGGTTACTCCGCCACTCTCTTTCAATTGTCGGTGACTCTCTTTCAATTTATCTTTTGACAAGTTGTTAGCAAGCCTTGTCGTTTTATTTAATTTAATTTTTCCTCTCACTTTTTTTATATGCTTGGAAATATATAAAGTGACATTGGAGGATAAATAATCTTATGTTATTGTGAACTTTAGTCTTTGCGAATCAGTAATTATGGGTTCTAATATTATTAGAAAATTTTATCTTTGATCATTTTGCAAGTCCCTTTTGAGTGTTTTAGGTTTATTTTTTAAAGTATATTAGTTGATGCACATGAATCATTTCATATAAAAGTAATGGATGAGTATGTTGAGATCATTGGTTTGCTGTAAATTATCATCTAATTTGTATCTCAATCATTTATATAAAAATAACATGTTATACTAAATGTCACCAAAAGATGTGAAAATTATCTATAACCCAAAACAAAGTAAAATTGGAACAATAACCCACAACAAATGAGAACTTCTATATATTCCATTCCAGTAGTTTATCAAGAAGTTAGATCATAGTAAGGTATCTTGAAAGCTAAGTGATGGTAGAAACTCTCTCACCAACAAAGTCATTGATTACAAAATACCAATCTAGCCATTTAAGACAGACTCATCCATTTAACTTCGTCAACAGATGTGTGGATGTAGGCTCCCATTAGATAGTAAATACAACCAATTTTTATAAACTAGAAATACAACTAAGAAAGCAAACAATATCTAAATTTAAACAGCAGCAGCTTTATTCCGTTTGCATATTAAATACTGAATTTTTCATTTTATTCTACGGGTGACTATATAACAAATAAATAGCACTTGATGCATGGCATAATATGATATTTACATTAATGTCAAAAAGCCTGGCGTAATATGTAGGACTATAAAAGGCTCGCCTATTTGGCGGGGAGGAAGAGCCTCTGGATGCAGAGGAGGTCGTTCTTAATCACCTCTTTGTTTTTTGGGGTTCATCAACTTCATCACTCTCTCTTTCTCCTTCAGGTCAGCGACAACAATCCGCTCGGCAGGATGGTATTAATAAACTGAGAGAGGTAGAAATAAGTGACAGCGAGGGTCCTCGATTCGTTCGTTGCATAATTGAGGACGTAACATAATGTCATAAGAAAGCACTGTGAATTAATACCAAAAGTATCTGAGAGAGATTTCAAGTCATAAACAACAGTAATATTTAATTTTACTTTTTTTTGGGGAGAAGGCTTGGATTGACTAATGCATGTTTATAGAAATATTGATGCAAACATAAAAATATGTTTGCAATGACGTCACACAACAGTGATATTTAATTTTCCTCTTTTTGGGGAGAATGTTTGGATTGACTACGCATTTAGATGCAAATATTAAAATAAAGAATAATATTTTCTATATCTCAATTTTACAGGCTTCATCATATACCTCATGAGATGACATGTGTTTAATATCTGTTATACTCTTATTGATTATTTTATTTTTTTGATAACTGATCCCTACAAAATAAGGTGACAAGATTGATTAAATAAAAATAATAATAGATATTTAAATAAATAAAAAGTGAAGGTGAGTATGGACAAATACAACGTAAACCTTTTTTAATCAAACTCTTCTGTTCAGATAGTCTCATCTCTTTCAACCTAAACTTTTCAAAGATCTCCCCAAAAAAATCCAACTATAGGGAGTATTATAACATACAAAAGAAGTCAATTATAGGTTGTGATCAGATCAACATAGAAAAGATGAGATGATGACAATGGTGGAGGATGTTGCAAAATCTTTTGTTTCTTTGTTCTATTGTTTCTAATGTTAGTTACATTTAATTTATATATGGTTTGTATGATGTTAATGTTACATTTCTGACATCGAACGTACTCATATTCCAATTTTTGTTAATTCATAAATATAACAGTCTGAAATGTAACATTTATTCATGTATTGCATTTGTTTCAATGAAAATAATAATTTATTTTTCTTACATTTATTAATGTAACAGTCAAATACGTATTTTTGTTAAATGTATCACACAACAAAAAAATGTTTGACACTTTCTGATAAAATATAACTGACTAAAATAGAATCGGTTTCTAAATTGTTTAAACATTGCATGGAATCTAAAATATTTAGGTAAATGTAACTATTTGTTACATTTAGGTAAATGTAACAGTTTTTATGTAAATGTAATAAATCGTTGTGAAAAATATAAATATTTAAGAAATGTAATTGATGTAACTATTTCATATAATAATTATATATGTTTTTTATTTAAATTTGAATATAATAAATACCTAAATTTTTTAATGTTCAGTTAATAACATTCTTAAAAAAAATTAATGCGTATAATAAGAATATAAGTTTGAAGAAGAATTTTGACTAAAATAATTTAGATAACTTTTGGTGTAATTTAGGTTTAATTGTAATTTAGGTAGTATTGTAAAAATTTTAGGTAATATTTGTCAAAAAAAAATTGTTAGTGATTTTTTTTAGTTGTATTCAAAACATAAATACGATGTATAAAAACCCATAGCATGCACTTAAGTTTGTAAGATATATAAATAAATATTGCTCTCCACTCCTTTTTTAAAGGGGCGTTGATTTTTTTTTTTTTGGTGGTCCCAACAAAATCATTATTGAAAACTATTTCATCATTTAATTAGTCTCATCCACATCTTCATATTCTTTTTTGATAGAAATTTTTTTATTAGAAATGTATGAAATTATTGATGAATATAAGTTTGGGTTTTAAAAAAAAACTATTTTTTATTATTCTTTATATAGTTCAATATAGAGTGCTAAATTTAAAATATAATTTCTATAACTTGGATAGATATTTTATATAATAATGGTGTGGATTATATATTGACATAAATGATTACTACTTATTATGTTATCCAATAAACACACACACACACTTATATTATGTTATGCTACACACACACACACACTTTTGGTTAGTATATTTGTATTATTTGAAATTTATTTAATAAATATTTTATGTAATTTAAAATTTTCAAAATATTTTTAACATGTCATATATTTTATTAATTATATTTTAATTATCACGCACATCGTGCGTGGGGGAATACTAGTTATTATACTAATAGAAAGTGTTAATTAATATTTTAATTTTGTTTGTCATATATGAAGAGATAAGATTGAAATCTGTATGGATAAGGATTATAAAAATCTATTTAGATAAGAATTCTCCTATTATTATTATTTATATTTATATTTATATTTGGTGGGGGAGGGGTGGACGGCTATAAATTAGGGAAAAGTTAAGGGTTATGTTGGGTGGAGTTTCACATAGAAGACATTCAATTTTTTTTTTTGGTTAATATTCATGCACATTGTGCATGGAATACTCTAATGAATTGCATGGATGCATTTATAAAAAATGTGGAAAAAAGTAAGTACATGCTCTCATAATTTTCTATCGATGCATATGATATTGAAATTTTTTATTTTTTTTAATTATATGGTTCTTCTTATATGCACTTAAATTTATCTCGATTTTATTTTATTTTATTTTATTCATTTAATGTATTTGCTTTGTGTTTATATTGTTGAGTATGTGTGATCAGATTCCTAGGTTGTCTTATTGTGGTTGCTGTTGATAGATCTAGATGGAGGTTCTGTTGATGCTGTGATTTATGGTATTTTAGGATCTGGATATATATTAACACCTGACTGTTCTTACATGTTCTTCTTCCCTATGGAATTTCGCACACTGGCAATGCATGTTGCAAACTAGTGGTGCCCGTTCCATTTCCCCATCACAGAAAGACCCATTCCGGTTTCCTTTCCTTCATCTCATTCAAGAAACCTCATTTATAAACATTAAACAAGCCCACCCATCATCACTAGGAATCACCATGATCAATCTCCAGCGTATCGGTGCTATGTATGATAAAGCCTGAAGCTTCTTTCTTAATTAAAAAATCTAACATATAGCTACTTGCATTTTGTTGATTTGTTCATGAATGTTTGCTTGTGGGCATCCTGTTATGCTTATGTACATGTTCCATATGTGTCATTAGCTAAAAATAGTTTGAGAGTATGTGTGTGTGTGTGAGTAATAATATGCGGTCCATGCGATCGATACATATACCTATTTTAAAGAGGTATATGGTATATGCGTCCATAAAAAAATCATATACCTCATTGAATATATTTTTTATCATATAATTTTAATTATTTATGTAATACTTTAATGAGGTATATGCTTTCTTTACTGACACATTTATCTTTTAAAGGACGTGAAATACCTTCAAATGAGTTGTATGTCTTTTTTATTGATACATATACCTCTGTTTTTTTTTTTTTTTTTTTGAGGAATGTATGTGTTGGGTTGTATAAAAAATGAAAATGATTCTTCAGATCTGGACCGTCCAGATGAGATGTGATCAAGCTGCTCGAACGAGTCACATGAAGATCCTCATGTGTCATATGTTGATTGGGTTTCACGGGAAAACCTGACTCCACGGAGGTTCCAAACCCTATTTGGGGACCAACAGTCACCAAAAAAAAAAGTTCATTTTCTTCCCCTATCCAACAAAATCAAATCGATCAAAAGCTGCTTCTGTCTCCATCACACACGAGGAAGTTGAGACTCAAGAGCTCCAACAACATCTAGTTAACCGCAATGGAAGAACCTCATCTTCATTCGAACGGGGAACCATCACTTGGTGCCTCTCCAACGTCACTGGTAAAGTCCTCGCAAAGGTCATCAACTACTGCAGAAAACATGCCAACATCAGCAGCTCCCGCGGTGAAGGTATGAAAGAATGGGATAAAACTTCCATATCTGTCAAGCTGGACCTCCTCTACAACCTCATCTTTGTATTGTTTTCTCTCTTCATATTATCTTTAGTTTTCAATGGCTGTCATGGTTAATTGCCTATCCTTAATAAGAGGTTTTATCATTTTTGTGATTTATGCAAGTTAGCTTGCTTCAATTGGTCAATTTTTTATTTATTATTATATCACTTTATTCTCATGACAAAGAAAAATATTATTCTCAATCATTTTAATAGTAATAATAAATACAATCCGCCTATGTTTTTATTTTCTTAAAACATAAATCTCATGTAATAAGATATATAATTTCATAAAATATGAAATATATTATTAAATGAATTGAATGATATCATTTATAAAAAATTTTCAACGAGAGTGATGTAACTTAATAAAGAGAGTAAAAGAGATTAACGAGACATATGAGACTATATATAAGATTATAAAAAAGATGGAATGCATTTGGGACGTGTGCTCCACAACAAAAAGCTACTTTTTTTATTGCTTATTAAAAAAATATATTTATTCGTCAATAAATACTTATAATAAACACTTAAAACAAACATCTAAATAAAAAATAAATATTTATTTTAAGTGATAAATTAAATAAATGTTTATTTTTCGTCCAATCAAATGCCCCTCGTGTGCTCGACAACAAAGGCTACTTTTTTATTGCATGTCATTATCATGTGCCGGTGCTAAAAGGGTATGTTTTACTAGGGAAAGATTAATTATTTAGTAGTGTTGTGACTTGTGTTTATCCATATGATAAAAGGATTTATAATAGATATCTCTTTTAGTACTGTGACATTTGTCTTTCTTTGTTTCTTTGGATATTTCTTTTCTTTAAAATACAATTGAAACTCAATACATACAATTTCTTTAAACCGCAAAACCCCCCCCCCCCCCCCCCCCACCCCAACAAAAAATAACATAATAATAAATAAATATTAATCCCCTTAAAAATCATATAGGATAGTGAAAAGAATGTTAGACAAGAAAAATTGATCACATATACCAAAAAATACAAAACCTAACACATTACAAAAACACCACCTTTTATCTACAAGGATGAGGTTACATAGTCATTTTTACAAACCCCATATGCAATACCATATATTTCCGTAGTCATCAAATAATCATCCAATCCAACGAGATATACACCTCTTTAGATTAGTATATCCCTAATTTTTTAACATTTGTTAAAAATGAGTATTCAATTCAAAATAGAGCAACTTATGCTTTTCAACAAAACATTTATCTCATTAGATGATGTTTGTTATTTATTAAACAACAAAAACATGTGAAGACTGCATTTGAGATTGCATGTAACATTTTGAAGGACATAATTTTAGAACTGACAATATGAAGCACAATATTTCATAATCACAACCAACTGAACCAAGAATGCTTGCAATTCATTATCACAATCCATGCCATATGATAAATACCAAATGACCATTAAATCATACTGCACGTTTAACAGGCCTGATGCATATGCTCGGGCTAAAGCACATACATCTATCAATCTAACGCGCTGTCTTCGATACAGAGATTAATTCAAAATCACACGACATCATCCACACATAGGTAGGCGACAAACCCAACTTTGTAGTAGATCACAACCAAGATGCCAATGACATTGAGTACCTGCACATCACGTTAAGTACAAGAGTCAAAATTATGATGTGGGTTATCTCAAATTCAAGGAATTACTTCAGTAAAGGGTTAAGATGTTTATGAAAAAGCAATTTCATATGCTGGCAGCATAAAACACAGTGTTCGGTTCAGATGCTTCAAAAATATGCTCCATAACAAGTAAACAACTTCAAGACTGTCCAACCACATTATAATGATACTCTTATGCGTATTTCAATACAGAATTACTAAACATTCAATAGCCTATACCTTTTTTGAATTGCTATGAAGACAAAATTAACGGGATCATTTCAAGTCAACAGCTTAACCCCATGAAGAACCCAAAGAAGCCAGTATCCTCTTACTGAAATGGCACTTGACAAACAAGTGCTAAGCTGTCATTTTCAGTACCATTTAGAAAAAAAGACAAATAATCACCGAATTCATATCTCCTCTAATGAAATGGCACTTGACAAACAAGCGTCAGTTTTCTCATTTTCAATACCACACAAAAACCAAGATATACATCACCCGGAGCCAAAAGCCTAAACCTTTGCAGGGTTGCAGGTTTTTCAAGTCCTTTAATTCTTTAACATCCACCCCAGAAATCTGTATAACCGCATGTAAGAGATTTTTAAATAACATTGAATGAAACCCAATTCTGCCCTCTTCAAAACTATATCATCTTCATTGATGTACAACCAAAACAAGTAGTACTTACAAAACTTAACACAACAAAGGGTTTATAAAAGGTATCGTAACAATGCCCGCTCTCCTATTCCACCGTGATTACAAATTATTCATGCAATTGTCATCCTGAATGATAAATAGACTCCAATCCCTTAGAATGTTTGATCATGCTCCGTGCACTTTCCACAAAAAAAAAAGTCGCATGCCAATAAGGTTGTTGAGCTGAGCAACCTAAAGGAAAAGAATGCCATTCACTAAAAAAAAAATTTAAAACAAGAACACAGAAGAATGCACTCTACATAGGACTACTCAATGGCATTTCGTTTGGGAATGATTTTCTGAACAGAGGATAGGAGTACACTAATAGTAATCCCACCGTTCCATTTGGCTATAGAATGCTTGCTAGAGTAATTCTTATCCCTATTCCTATTCTACACTTGAAGTAACCCAAACAAAGTTGATAACCTTGTCACAATTTTCTTCATAAAACCACTCAAATATTCTAACATTATCCATAAGATAATAAAATAGAAATCAAAACAACCATTTCCATTCTTAACCTATTACAATAACACTTCTTGTTCTATCTCACTCCTAAATCTTGTTCACGAGTCAAGTTTGGGTTTCAATACAACCACCCCCTTTTGGAGCAGTAATTGCTCTTCTTTTCATCCCCAACCACCTCTCTTCCATCCCCCTAATTTCCCCTTGAAAGAGTTGGTTTTCAATACATCAAAATTCCACCAAGAAAAGGATATATAAATAGAAGAGCAAACAAAAACTCACTTGTTTTCCAAGGATGACATTTCTCCTCAATGATCTTGTCGACCATAGAGGGATGGGCGTAGCTGATGAAGATGAACTTGCATGGCTGCCCTATCTTCCTGTCCCTCATGATCATCAAACCATCTTTATTCAACGCAATCTCAAAGATCCTCGGAAACCTCTCACGAAGGGGACCGCCACCAAGCCAAACAACATGTTTGTAACGGATCAAGTCCCCTTCCCCGAGCTCCCAATGAATGGCCTCCGAAAAGGTATTTGCTCTCCCTGACAGAAAGAATGCCTTTCCACACCGAATATTCTCTAGAATAGGCAGGGGAGCCTGTCAACCAGAGGGTCACCTCCACCGTATCTTTCCCTGACCACCCGAACCCAAATCTGATCCAGATTTGCATGTCACCACCAAAACCATTTAGAAAGAAGCGCTTTGTGATATCAACCCCCCCCCCCAAATTGCAGACCACATCCCACTATAAGATACGAACTCTGTTTCTCTCCTCTTTGGCACCATCCCACAGAAAGCAACATTCCCATCCAAGACGCTTTTAGATACCTTTTGGGACCCTGAAGAAATATAGTAAATCTAAGGGAAGATTTGACAAGACTTCCTGAAGAAGGGCGAGCTTACCTCCAAAGCTCAAGAATATGCTTTTTCAGCACTCCCACAACTTTCAAAATAGCTGACCAAAGTTATCCACTCCATTTTGGCAAGCAACTCAAATGAGGTGGAAGCTCAAGAATGCAGTGACTATTTAAAATTGAAGATCTATGATAATATGACAACCAACCCTCCATTTTATGTTATTTTTATTATATAAAAAAATCCCAACCTATCTGCACCCTCTCCCCATTAATTAAAAATAATAACAATAACTACCATAACAAGCATTCACCCATGTCATTAAACATCCCATCCACCCCAACAGATTATTCACCCCCCGTCCCCCACACAATTTTTTTTTAAAAAAAATATCCCACAAAATCCTACCCCCCAGTTCCTCAAATAATAAATTAATAAACTAATTAAAAATGTTCATCCCTCCCTATCAACCAAACCACTTAGGAAATGCGGTATGCAATTTACGTATGGTTGGGGCACTCCATAGAGTATATGCGGTATGAGAGAGTAGGAATAAAATGGAGAGAAAAAAATTAGTGAAAAAGCATGATCACACATTATGTTTGCAACAAAATGACTTGTTGTCCCATGCTGTCAACTCTTTTTTAATGCTCACTGAACTAAATCATTTAATGAAGTACCAATGGCAATGCTTATATACCATAAGCAAACAACCAAATGAGGTATTAATGCATAATATTATAGCAAAACCTTTCGCATAATGTGATGTTAAAACCCACTGAACCCCAATCAACCTATACACATCAAACTAACAAATTAACAATCAAAAGTTTCTTCCAACAGTCAGATGTGAGAGAGAGAGAGAGAGAGAGAGAGAGTAAAGATGTTCATGTCATGAGGGCCAGGTGAGGAAGATGAAGATCTGATGAAGATGAAACCGTTGATGAAAACGAAGAAGACACGGAGGAAGCTGTCATGAGGGCTTGCTAAAACCGAGTTGGAGTCAAAGAAGATGAACCTTTCTAAGGCTCACTGAAGCTGAGCAGATGAAATGAAGATGAACATTTTTAGGGATGATTGAAACAGCGCAGATGAAACGAAGAAGAACCTTTTTTTCTCCCTTTTCACTTTTTTTTTTGAAATCTCTATAAAGAAGTGGCCCACATATGCACACCTAACCAGCATATGCGGCCCCTTCACTTAATGCAGTTCAGTCAAGAACAGAGCCGCATATGCGGCCGCACAAAACGCACATCTGAACATTGTTCACCTCTTTTCACATTTTTTTTAAAAAAATCCATTCTCCACCATTGTAGCCCCCAAAATCCTCTTAACCTTAAAAAAAGAAGCGCTATCCTAACTAACCGTCCAAACATAAGCTCTCAACCGCACCCCCCCCCCCCCCCCACCACCACCAACACCCAAAAAAAAAAGAAATGAGGCAAAAAAAATACTCGTAACCCTCCCCCCCAACACACCAAAAAAAACCATCTTCCAGAACCCTTCCATCAAGGAGATAGAAGAGGCGTTCGTGACTGGTAAAAATTGATACTCTAATCAGTAGCATGCCATCGTATCTCTTCTTCTTTTTATATAATTCTATTAGGTGCCATTTGGACATACACATAAGGGTTTTTAAGACTATTCTAATTATTGATAACTATGCCAGTTGAACAAGTGATTTTCTGGTAGGTTATGTTTTTAGTTATTGTCGTTGGAAAACATAAAAATGAATTTTTTGTTGTTTAGTTGACCCGGGACAAGTTGTGGATAAGATAGAGACGAGAATTTATAAAAGGTGAAAAAATGATTGGACCTGTAAGTCCCCTAATTTATATATAAAAGGTGAGGCCAGTTGAGTTGATATGTAGGCCTCTTATACCAATGGAATATATTGGGTGGAATAACATAATTCCAGGGAAAACCTAGAATACAAATACTAACTTATTCGCATCTATTATGGGATACCTATTCCCTCCATTCCTCCACCCAAACAACTTTTTAAGCTTATTCTCCTATTCCCTCGTATTCTCCCCCTGTTTCACTACCCAAACGACACCGTAGATTATTACTTAACCAAAAAGTATATGACTATGAATTATGATTAACTATGTAGCTCTCTGTGAACTATAATAACTATATAAATCTAGCATTCTCACCTTAGATTCATTTATAGAAAAAATGATACCCAACATTAGTAGTTACATAACTAGCATTAAATAAAATCACAACTTAAAAAAATATGCATAGCTGAGCGTTGCCCATGCATGCCAAGGTGGGCTCGCCCAGCCGCTCATAAGATAATTAGACATAAATAACAATAACTATTCGTATTCCTAGTCTACAACAAGAACATTTCTTGTTCTACCTCATCCCTATCGCAAAATTAGACGACCTTTAGACTAAACATGAACAATTCAAAAAATAAAACATCTTGGCTTGCAACCAAGATGCAAGTATGGTTGCAAAACTGCTTTATAACATTTAGAAGAAATTTCATAAGCTAAAGAAGATAGATGCTAAGATTGCAAAAAAATTGCCCAAGAAAGAGAGAAAATAATGCTTCAATCTATTTCGCTTGAACCTCCTCCTTAATTCTATTATCTAATTTGTTTGTCAAAAACACTCGTTTATAGAACAAGAACTAGTAAGTCAGGACAACTTAATCAAATTCTAGTCAATCAGGCATATGTAAAATAATGAATACATTCCCCAAGGGCAGAGCACATGTGTGAAACCCATACGAGATATTGAACTGATTGAAGTGGAAAAAAAATATTCATTTTTATCTACTTATTTCATTTGCAAGAAAATTATTAAAAACTATAAGAAATAATCACTCGATGCATGAAGAGACTGGTCTTACATTTAACTCCAGAACAGCCATGGCCAACAGTACGAGAGTTAAACCAAAAATTGACTAGCAACATGATATTTACTGCACCCCTTAAATGCACAATAATCTAAATACAGATCCAATAATCACCTGCTTAGTACCCCAGAAGCTTCTTCTCAAATGCCTGCATCAATAATATATAATATTACTTAAAAAATTGATAAAATCGACGAGCACACATTACACAAATTGGGGGGGGGGGAGAGAAGGACATATGTTCACTATACCTCAGTGGCTTTCATTTGCGATTTAATCATATCAGCATGGAGCACCTTCAGTTTCTCAACCTTCGATTTATACTATCAATTTTCATAGCAACAAAGGATATTATCATCTTCACACTAGAAGTAGATCAGAATATTTATAGAATTGACTGCACATTGCGTAGGTACAAATTTATAAATTTGATGCTTAAAATAACGAAAACAATAAGGGTTACCTCCAACACTAGATTTCGGCGAAACAATTCAATATAGTGCTGTAATAAAAACACAAAAATCTCAGTTGACAGAGGAAAACAAGACAAAGAGACTCCAACATGGAGAATGGCAACAAAAAATAAACAAATACTATATACATTAAATGCATCAATTGTAGCCTTTTCCGACATAGAAGGAATTTCATCCTCATCCGCCCCCAACTTATCTTTCTTGAGCCTTTTCAGTACCTTAGATGGACTCAAATCACGCTGGCAAAAAAAAAAAAAAGTAGATTAACTTATGCAAGCTTGGGTGAAACATCAGAAATGAAAAGAGTTATGACGTGATTCACCTTTTCATAAGATTTTTTGACAAAGAACTTCATCAGCAAAAGGCGTGTTTCATATTTCTTCAACTTCTTAGCGTGACTAAGATAAATCTGCAAAAAAGTGACAAACTGTCAGCACTCAGCAAAAAAAATTTACAACTATGAGATCATGCAAACAAGTAAATAGGGTGTACTACTTGCCTTAATGTAACCAACCCATTCATGTGTCCTCACAAGACGAAATCCCTTCTTTAAAGCCTTCAAGTCCATCTTAGCATAAATATCGAATGGATCACTGTCAGCCTGTGAAATTCAAAAATGAAAAATATCTCATGAATAACTTAAACTCCAATACTTGTTATTACAGAATTAGTATGCCCTATTGCTCACAGGAAAAGGAGAGAGAGAGAGATTAAAATCAATTTCAATGACAAATACTATCCCAGAGTTACCGTAAGAAAACCATTTCCATCTGATGCAATCTTGGCTTTAATTACATTCAAAAAGTGCGCACGCTGCAGAAAAATCAATGTCAAATGCAGTGCAATACCCACAAACATCCTATATAATAAGAAATCATACCAGTTTACGAATGTATGCACCGCGATCTGAATTGGCATTGTAACAATGGTCCACCTACACAATTAAGACGGAACACACTTAATTGGAGGTTATGATTGCTTGTCTGTCTATAACAAAAATAGTAAACTTTTTTTTTTAGTATCTTTACCTTCGTCATCTTAATCTTCTTCATAATATATTGTGTCCGTCTCATTTCTAATTTCATTGTCACACTGTTCAATGAATAAACAACAACAAAGGATCACACAGTTAGAATAATTATTTACATCAGGGAAGACTGATATAACCTCCATACATATTACAAAACAAATGAAAAAAAATGCAAACAGATAGGACATATATGAAATTAAACAACAATAGATGCACATATACAAATAATTGACTGTCATGATGATAATATGAGAGGAATAGATTAACAATATATATAAAAAAATGCATGAAATAAAGGGAGACGCCATGTATGACGAAGTATAAATTCTCATATATAATATAAATTTGTAAGGGAGAATAAATGGCTCATCTTTCTAATGATCACTCAACAGAAAGGAAGATGGAAAAGAAGATATGTCGGTGAGATCGAACTAACAGGTTTATATATATACTTAAAAATTGAAAAAAAAATCTAGTCTAGGTCTTAAAATACGTACATGGAAAGAGGTTGATTAAATTAAAATCTACTTATATATAAATTTCTGAGGCAAGGGAAAAATAGAAAAACCAACCCGGACATTTTTTCTGATGCGATCGAAATGGAGATAGGTCGACGGGGAAGCCAGGGTCTAATGAAAGCGAAAACCCCCCGACGGAAGATGTTTTCTGATTTGAGGAGAACAATTGAGAGGAGAACGTACGGCGTACGGGGGGGTGTCATTGGGTTAACATGTTTCCATATGTTTTTTAAAACAGATCTGGACCGTCCGGTTAGAGAAGCACAGATCGGATGGTCCTTTCTTTTTGTTGGGGGTGCACGGTGACACAGCTGTCATCGGTATGTGTCGCTGATTGAACGATATGTGTTAATCAAATAATCTTTCATTGATTAAAAGATACTTAATAGAAATAATATTAATACATTTTAATTGATACGTGTTATTCATCAAGACACATACTGATGGAAAACATATCGGTACATACTGATATGAAAACCTATCAGTTCTCATGTATATATTACTAATTACTTTGGTGGAGAATTTGAAGTATTTTAAAATTAAAAACATTTAAAATTCATTTTATTTTATTTTTCATTTTATATACTAATGACTTCGATGGATGTTGTGTATGTATAAATTTAGGATAAGTGCCAAAAATTAGAAAATGACACTGGCAGGTAACGAATCTTGTAAAAATCAATTGTTCTTAAACACATGGAGTAAATATGTCACTATTATAAAAGTACACATATGAAGACCAGCCACTCAGAAAAGCAAAAGGTGGTAACAAGCCGTCGATTATTCTCTCTCTCCAGCAGTTATTCTGTTTTAAACGGACTCTCAATAATTGAAGTCATTGTATTGTACACTTTAATGAGGAAAATATCTTGTTATTTGGTGATCGTGTTTTGTTGTTATACATAAAGAGAGATGATGAATTGAGTATGTAAAATGATATATATATACGCGGTTCTACGACACACACAATTTTGGAGAAACCGATGTATGGAGAGGTAAATTTTTCAAGAGAATGGGATATGGAGTACAAGATGTGTCATTGAGATCAAACTCAAATGGCACATGAATCACCAAAAATACATGTATATGCAAAAATCTAAGTTTATACCAGCAAAAAAAAAAGGCTTACCAATCCGAAAAAAAACAATCGTGGGCCTATAATATGTACATGGAGAATTAAAATCCACGTATAAACAAATTTAGGAAAAATGACAAAAAAAATCTTTTAAAAGTTAGAAATACTTAAATCAATCATTTTTAACATTATACCTAAAAAAGTCTTATTTTACATTTTGAGAAACACAAAAGACTAATCTACCATTATGCAATTAAATCCTTATTACATTTCATACCTCTTAACTTTATTAAAATATTTCACCCTCTTAATTTTGTTAATGTATTTCACACATTTTCATGTAGATCAATTTTTTTTATTCTAAATTATTAATGATTAGGTGGATTTTGTGAAATTTGTACCAATATAATTTGAATTTTTCATGATGAACTCCATTAAATGTTGATGTTTCTTTAAAAAAATGAATATATACTAATAACGTCGTAAAAATATGTAAATAGCCAAAAAATAAAAAATGTTAATAAAGATTTATAATACTAAAATATCATTTGCTGCATTGGGACACAACACATATTTAAATTATATATTATGATTATATACAATGAAAAATGATATAAAATATCATGTAAGATATATATAAAAAACATACAATATGATACATAATAACAAAACCTCTCAGATGATTAATTTCCACCATGTATAGAAAGATTGTTGTTTTGTAAGAAAAATAATAACAAAACCTCTCAAAAACACTCGTTAATAGAACAAGAACTAGCAAGTCAGGACAACTTAATCAAAATTCTAGTCAATCAGGCATATGTAAAATAATGAATACATGCCCCAAGGGCAGAGCACATGTGTGAAACCCATACGAGATATTGAACTGATTGAAGTGGAAAAAAAAATATTCATTTTTATCTACTTATTTCATTTGCAAGAAAATTATTAAAAACTATAAGAAATAATCACTCGATGCATGAAGAGACTGGTCTTACATTTAACTCCAGAACAGCCATGGCCAACAGTATGAGAATTAAACCAAAAATTGACTAGCAACATGATATTTACTGCACCCCTTAAATGCACAATAATCTAAATACAGATCCAATAATCACCTGCTTAGTACCCCAGAAGCTTCTTCTCAAATGCCTGCATCAATAATATATAATATTACTTAAAAAATTTGATAAAATCGACGAGCACACATTACACAAATTGGGGGGGGGGAGAGAAGGACATATGTTCACTATACCTCAGTGGCTTTCATTTGCGATTTAATCATATCAGCATGGAGCACCTTCAGTTTCTCAACCTTCGATTTATACTATCAATTTTCATAGCAACAAAGGATATTATCATCTTCACACTAGAAGTAGATCAGAATATTTATAGAATTGACTGCACATTGCGTAGGTACAAATTTATAGATTTGATGCTTAAAATAACGAAAACAATAAGGGTTACCTCCAACACTAGATTTCGGCGAAACAATTCAATATAGTGCTGTAATAAAAACACAAAAATCTCAGTTGACAGAGGAAAACAAGACAAAGACTCCAACATGGAGAATGGCAACAAAAAATAAACAAATACTACATACATTAAATGCATCAATGGTAGCCTTTTCCGACATAGAAGGAATTTCATCCTCATCCGCCCCCGACTTATCTTTCTTGAGCCTTTTCAGTACCTTAGATGGACTCAAATCACGCTGGCAAAAAAAAAAAAAGTAGATTAACTTATGCAAGCTTGGGTGAAACATCAAAAACGAAAAGAGTTATGACGTGATTCACCTTTTCATAAGATTTTTTGACAAAGAACTTCATCAGCAAAAAGCGTGTTTCATATTTCTTCAACTTCTTAACGTGACTAAGATAAATCTGCAAAAAAGTGACGGACTGTCAGCACTCAGCAAAAAAAATTTACAACTATGAGATCATGCAAACAAGTAAATAGGGTGTACTACTTGCCTTAATGTAACCAACCCATTCATGTGTCCGCACAAGACGAAATCCCTTCTTTAAGGCCTTCAAGTCCATCTTAGCATAAATATCGAATGGATCACTGTCAACCTGTGAAATCCAAAAATGAAAAATATCTCATGAATAACTAAAACTCCAATACTTGTTATTACAGAATTAGTATGTCCTATTGCTCACAGGAAAAGGAGAGAGAGAGATTAAAATCAATTTCAATGACAAATACTATCCCAGAGTTACCGTAATAAAACCATTTCCTTCTGATGCAATCTTGGCTTTAATTACATTCAAAAAGTGCGCACGCTGCAGAAAAATCAATGTCAAATGCAGTGCAATACCCACAAACATCCTATATAATAAGAAATCATACCAGTTTACGATAGTATACACCGCAATCTGAATTGGCTCTGTAACAATGATCCACCTACACCATTAAGACGGAACACACTTCATTAGAGGTTATGCTTGCTTGTCTGTCTATAACAAAAATAGTAAACTTTCTTTTTGAGTATCTTTACCTTCGTCATCTTAATCTTCTTCATAATATATTGTGTCCGTCTCATTTCTAATTTCATTGTCACACTGTTCAATGAATAAACAACAACAAAGGATCACACAGTTAGAATAATTATTTACATCAAGGAAGACTGATATAACCTCCATACATATTACAAAACAAATGAAAAAAAATGCAAACAGATAGGACATATATGAAATTAAACAACAATAGATGCACATATACAAATAATTGACTGTCATGATGATAAAATGAGAGGAATAGATTAACAATATATATAAAAAAAATGCATGAAATAAAGGGAGACGCCATGTATGATGAAGTATAAATTCTCATATATAATATAAATTTGTAAGGGAGAATAAATGGCTCATCTTTCTAATGATCATTCAACAGAAAGGAAGATGGAAAAGAAGATATGTCGGTGAGATCGAACTAACAGGTTTATATATATACTTAAAAATTGAAAAAAAAAATCTAGTCTAGGAGGTTGATTAAATTAAAATCTACTTATATATAAATTTCTGAGGCAAGGGAAAAATAGAAAAACCAACCCGGACATTTTTTCTGATGCGATCGAAATGGAGATAGGTCGACGGGGAAGCCAGGGTTTAATGAAAGCGAAAACCCCCCGACGGAAGATGTTTTCTGATTTGAGGAGAACAATTGAGAGGAGAACGTACGGCGTACGGGGGGGTGTCATTGGGTTAACATGTTTCCATATGTTTTTTAAAACAGATCTGGACCGTCCGGTTAGAGAAGCACAGATCGGATGGTCCTTTCTTTTTGTTGGGGGTGCACGGTGACACAGCTGTCATCGGTATGTGTCCCTGATTGAACGATATGTGTTAATCAAATAATCTTTCATTGATTAAAAGATACTTAATAGAAATAATATTAATACATTTTAATTGATACGTGTTATTCATCAAGACACATACTGATAGAAAACATATCGGTACATACTGATATGAAAACCTATCAGTTCTCATGTATATATTACTAATTACTTTGGTGGAGAATTTGAAGTATTTTAAAATTAAACACATTTAAAATTCATTTTATTTTATTTTTCATTTTATATACTAATGACTTTCGATGTTGTGTATGTATAAGTTTAGGATAAGTGCCAGAAGTTAGAAGATGACGACTGGCAGGTAACGAAGCTTGTAAAAATCAATTGTTCATAAACACATGGAGTAAATGTATCACTATTATAAAAGAACACATACGAAGACCAGCCACTCAGAAGAGCAAAAGGTGGTTACAAGCAGTCGATTATTCTTTCTCTCAAACAGTTATTCTGTTTTAAACAGACCCTCAACAATTGAAGTCATTGTATTGTACACTTCAATGAGAAAAATATCTTGTTATTTGGTGATCGTGTTTTGTTGTTATACATAAAGAGAGATGATGAAATTGAGTATGTAAAATGGATAAATGCATACAGGCATATGGCCCTTAAAAAATGATATGTATTTGTAAAGAAAATTAGGGGATAGAAAATAGTTGATTTTTGAGGGTCTAGACTATACAATTACAGGATACAACAAGAACTCTGAAAATCTGCAGATAACACTTCTGAAGATTTTCCAATACACTACAGACTGACTTTTTCTGATGATTAAATTGTTCAATGAATAGATTTATATAGTGCTTGAATGGTTGCCTTTGCAACATTTCAAAATTCAGTTGTTAGTTGTTGGGGGAAAGGGTGTTTGTTGGAGAGTTTTTTGAAGTGATGTACACCAATTGACAGAGATTCTTGCATACCCAGTTCAAATTTTGAAAAAAAGGAAAAGTCAACAAAAATAATATTTAGTGTGCCTAATAATGCATCAAATACACGTATAAGCGTGTGCGGACCACTATTTCCTTTATCTTTTCTAAACACCACTAAAGCAGTGGGCCAATATATAAGGTGAAAAATCTTTTTACCACTTCCAATGTGAGACTATGTTTTAAGTCTCTCAAAGTCTTCAACCTATTACAATCTATTCAACAATCCCCCGCTATATTGCAATATTTCTGATCATCAATTTCAACAATATAAACATGCATGCATAAAGATATCTTTCGACTTAAATCTTTACTTAGTGTAATACTTCAAAGTTCTAATAAGACAATGGTGGCCTTAGCTTAAACCAACTCTTTTATATTAGAATTGAAAATAACACACACATGAATATATTGAGTTTGTATGAGTGTTCACATTTCAGTCTACAATATTATGGCCTTGTGCTACAACCTGGTGTCTAGAACATTTAAAAAAGCAAACCCCAACTTTTGCTAGAAGCGGCACCACTTTTTATGTTCTCATAGATGAAGTTTCATTATATGTCTCTGCTATCTCAGACAATTCATAATTTAAACTTCATTAAGAGTTTTTTACTCGATCTCATCAACACATCAGTCTACACTGAACATACTACAATGGCTTATAACCAATATCAATGCTCACAATCACATTAGTAATTTGTTATCACTCCTTAAACTTGATATAAATTTGTATTCTAGATCAAGTTACCATTACTAGTGATTTAAAGAAAGGGTTTCAATTCCATTTCACCAGTTGTACCTCTTACTAAATCTCTCAGGAATCATTTTGTTAAAGGATCTATCAAGTTATTATTTGATTTAACATAAATGATGTTAAAAACACCATATGTTATCAACTGTCTCACACTCATGTCTCAGGCTAATATGTCTACATTTTCTATTATATATTTTGCTATATACTCTAGACAAATTAGCTTCACTATCACAGTGCAAATAAATTCAGCTCTTTGTTCTGAGAAATTTATCCAGGGATATATAGGTCGGCTACTCCAATGTAGTCATTCATTGGGGTCAATTAGTTTCAACTAGCCATTTGTCATTATTTGCATCTTTATATCCCATCTCTGACTAGCAGTGGATCAAGTCTGTTACTAGGATTGAGCCAGCTGAGAGGGTCAACTAGTTTGAGTAAACCATCGTCGTCATTAGTAGTGAATGCAAACTTTATATCTTGTGATTGTCGGGTTTTTGCCCAGTTTTGGAGGGTTTGAGAAAAGGTGTCTGCCCGCTACTCCAATATAGCAGACAGAGAGGATTGGTTGCAGGGGCGGCGCCACCTTTGTTGAGGTGGGGTCAATTGACCCCATTAAATTTTTTTGAAAAACAAAGTAACCATTAATTAGGTGGTGGGATTATTCAATAGGCTCATTATACAACTATATTAAGATGCCCATTTATACAACCAGACCCCATTAAATTTTTTTGGACGCTGTTACACTCAATTTTTTTTACAGTCCTACATACAGTTCTATATACCTCGTTAGAAATTCAGTGAAGCATATATCTCGTTAGATGATATATATATGTCAGTAAATATGTTCATACACTTATTAAAAATGGGTTCATTCGACTCGAAATGGACTGATATATAATTTTTATCAAAGCATATACCTTATTAGATGATGTTTATTATTTTAAAAAAATGAAAACATGTGTGGTTTGAGTTTTGATTGATAATAGTGATTGAATCTAATATTTGCCATTTAAAAAAAATAAAAATGATACATGCAGCCTCAATAGCATTTCACTCTGGTTTTTTTTTTTTAAATCATATATTCTCCAATTGAAGTATATACAATTATATGAAGAAGTATATACTGAGATACATTAGTGTATTTTTTTGCATTTAAAAAATGATAAAAAATTTGTTTCATACACTATGATAAAACTTCAAACACTATGATAATGTAATATATAAGTATACTACGTTATCATAGTGTATGGAGCTGCAAAACAAATTAAATATATATAAGCGCTCAAAAACAAACCAATATTTAAATGGTTGGGTCATTGATAAGAATAATTATTAAAAAAAATTATGAAATTTATTTTTTTAATGACACCACCTATGAAAATTTCTGGAGCCGCCACTGATTGGTTGGCAGACAGGTTTAGCTTTCTATGTTCTATTTCCCTGCCAATTTCCTTAGGTAGTTTTCTATATGACTCAGTTTGTTTTAAAATATTGTTTGAAATAAGTTTCTATTCTTTAAATGGTCAAAATTAAGGTATCAACACTGTTCACACTTGCACAGGTCGATGGACCTTCCGTCGTCCCAATAAAGAAGACTCCAATTGGGCCTTATCGAACTAGGTAGTAGGATAATGGATTAAAAAAATGATTTTTTGGTAACATTGGGTTGTGAGTAAAATAAGGACGTGGGAATAACTTTGCCTTAAATTATATTGGTGTGATGGAAATTCCATGACTGATAAGTAAGAGTCTAACAACTAAAATGAATGTACAATTTAAGATTTTCAAAATTCTATCAAGTGTCAAGCATTGGAATTTATAATAAGGAAGAATAAAATATCTCAAATATTAAACATCATGCATAAGATTTTTTCAGATAAACTGCATTCACAAACATGAAATCCCATATTCTTCAGTGTTTACAAGCTAGACCTTCCTGGAGTATGCATGGGTGAGTATATGGTCCTTCCTAGGTTGGAAGCAACTTTCATCTCGGATAAGATTGCCTTATTGGTATGACTTACTTGCACCCCAACTTTGAATTTTTGTTGAATTACCTTCTT
Source organism: Acorus calamus (assembly GCA_030737845.1). Lineage (NCBI taxonomy): Eukaryota > Viridiplantae > Streptophyta > Magnoliopsida > Acorales > Acoraceae > Acorus > Acorus calamus. The sequence continues at coordinate 36,327,065 of CM060860.1, read as the reverse complement.
TTGGAAAACACTATATATCCTCCTCTAGTAAACTTGAGCATGTTCAGTTACTCTTGTTACACCCCAAAACGCCATCTACGTTACTTAACAATAAAAACAATATCTAATCTAAACTATAATAAGCAGGCCAATAAAGAAAAATGCATCTATACAAAAAGAAATCTGATATAAAGAAGATGGAATCAAAATATACAAACGAGGTTGAAAAAAGACGAAAGATACATATGTATCACAAACTAATAATACAAACTCAAATATAAAACACTATTCCATGAGAGCAGTAGGTCAAGTACACACATCAAACTAAACGATAGTGTAGACAACTCAAAGAAAAATTGCTGACTTGGCTCACTGATATCGGTGGTAGTAATGTGCAAAACCCTCCAATCACCGCTCACCAAGATCATCGGACCGACCAGAACTCGTCCACACTAAAAAGTGTAATCCATGAAGCTCATTGAGGGAAAAGACCAAAACACAAACTTTAAGTACATTAGAAAAAACCGTTGTCAAACCCCTTGCAAGGCTCTGCAAAGTTTAAAATTCTCAGAAGTTGGATGGAGCGACAACCAAAAAAGGAACATGCAACATAAATTCCAAAATTCATAGAATACCACTCAAGATCCCAGCAAGAATTCCAAAATTCATAGAATATCACACAAAATAAAATACCTATCACATTTACGCGACATACTAGTAGCCCCTGCTAGGCCCACTAGCGCAAATCCAGATTATAAAACTCGATATCCTCATAATTATTATATGTTTTAAAATTCATATAAAAATATTTTGGAATCTCAGCATGATTTAATTGCATTAAAAGAAAAATAAAAGACAAAACTTCACTAGAATGAGAAGTAATATTTTTAAAAATTATAATGATATAAAGGAAAATACCCACAAAAATCTTCTAAAAATAAGAAATACACACAACTACTACTTTTAAGAATTCTACATAAAAAGTCTCATTTAACAATCTCATAGCCTAAAATAACATAAATAACCTAATCTCTTACGATTTTTAAACTCTCTTACACATCAAACTAAAATGACATAATACAGATTCGAATTAAAACACTATCCTATGAGAGTAGTAGGTCAAGTACACACATCAAACTAAATGTTAGTATAGACAACTCAAAGGAAAATTGCTGATTTGGCTAATTGATAACGGTGATAGTAATGCGCAAAATCCTCCAATCACTGCTCACCAAGATTATATGTCCGACCAGAACTTGTCCAACACTAAAAAGTGTAAGCCATGGAACAAAGCGAGGGGAGAGATCAAAACAAAAACTTAAGTACATTAGAAAAAAAGGGAAAAATCCATACAACACCTGAAATCTGACTAAAATCCAAATAGCCCCCTGGATTTTCTTAAAATCCATATAACCCCCTCAAAACACATTGTAAATCTAAATAACTCCCTGAATAAAATTTTCTCAATAGATGATGAATATTTTGTGAATATTTTATCTGATTAACCCTGCCTAAAAACACAATATACTAAAAAATCACTACAATGTATTAAAAATGTGAAAAATTCTATAAAAATGACGATTTTACTCTCTCTTGATATATTATAAAACCCTATCTGGAGAGATAATATCATTATTTAAAAAATTTTGCACCATTTTAACATATTATAGAGTTTTTTTGGTATACTGCATTTTCTATAAGAGTTAACCAAGCATAATTTTTATAAAATATTCATCATTTGTAAATATAAATTTTATTCATGGGGTTATTTGAATTTACTAAGTGTTTTTAGGGGTTATATGATTTTTCTAGAAAAAATTGTTGTCGAATCCCTTGCGAGGTTCTATAAATTTCCAAAGTTCTAAGAAATATAATGGAGCGCAAACCAAACAAAGAACTTAATAGAGCACCACGCAAAATAAAATACATCACATTTATGAGATATACTAGCAACCTTGCTAGGCCCACTGGCGTAAATCCTAATTATGAAACGCGATATCCTCATAATTTTACCTCCCATTTGGATTGAGAATAAATTATTTTGGAGTTTATACCTATTCTATGAGCAGATAACTTTATCAATGGAATAAGTGCTTTTATATTTTGTTGTGATTTTTTTATATTGGAAAACGTAAGAATAAAGGTTAAGCTGTTTGGTTGATGAATAATAAAATATAATAAAGTGTAAAAAGTTGAATTGATATGTGAGTTTTATTAATGTATAAAAGATGTTATAGTTGATTTGATATAACTTTTTTTTATGTGATGGTAGACCCCACTTATCCATGAGAATAATAAAATGGGTAGAGCTTATCCTAGGGGTTACTTAAAATCGTTATACTTTTTTATACTCGTTTATACTGGTTTTGTAATACTAAGTTATACTCTACAAACAAACAGCCATTTTCCATATCCATTCTTATGTCCCCTTTATTCCATCTTAATCCTCCATCCAAACGGGGGATTACGGTTTCACACCGAATATGACATTTTAATAGACCGCGAGGTGATGCACCACATATGCATAAAGGGCACGGATATCCGCACCCCGGGTTACTAGAAACCCACCCCGTTTTTTAAAAAAAGAAAATTATTGACTGTAGCAGTAAATGTAAACCCACCTCGAGGTCGCCACTCCTTCTGGCGACGGTGGTGAATAATGGTTGCCAGAGGTTCTGGCGAGTGTACCAATCCAGGTCGCCAGACCCTCTGGCGACGGTGGTGAAGCGTGGTGCCCGAAGGCCCGGCAAACCAAAATAAGAGAGAATAAATTCATATTTTTACAAGTTTCAAACCAAATAGACAAATTTACATTTAAACACATATAACAGACAGTCATAACAACATTTAAAACACATAAAAATATGACATTCGCATTCCATAATCAATTATTCACGTGACTACACAATAAAATACATGTTCAAATTCCACAACCATTCATGTGACTATATTGATTTTTTCAAATATAAAAATAAATAATCTATCTAATAAAAAAATTTACTCCTTTTTCAAAAAATAAAAATAAACATAAAAATAATTTGAACATATATTTTGTAGTGTAGTAATACGAATAATTCGTTGTGTAATGCTAACATCGTATTTTGGTGTTATAAATGTTAACATCATATTTTAATGTATTTTAAATGTCGCTATGACTGTCTATTATATAAGTTTAAATGTGAAATTTGTCCATTTGGTTTGAAATTTGTAAAAATGTGAATTTATTCTTTCTTATTTTGGTTCGCCGGGCCTTCGGGCGACCATACTTCACCACCGTCGCCAGAGGGTCTGGTGACTTGGATTGGTACACTCGCCAGAACCTCTGGCAACTATCAAAGGGAGTGACGACCTCGGGGTGGGTTTACATTTACTGCTACAGTAAAAAAATTTGTTAAAAAAGGGGTGGGTTTCTAATAACCCGGGGTAAGCATATCCGTGCCCATGCATAAATAGATGGTTCACTGAAGTGGTCCTTTTTCACAGTCAGTATGATCAAATATCCCTGTGAGGTACAAATTTAAATACATACTATTGATGTTGTAAGATCTATAATTACATTTTTATTATCAATATGAATTTGTTACTTAATCTCTTATAAATTATTCTAAATAATTCATGTGATATGCAGGCGTGTATTAACTAGTTACATAAAAAAAGCATCATATCTAGGGCTGGTAAACGAACCAAGTCGTTCGGGCTCGGCTCTATTTGAGCTCGTTCAGCTCGTTTATTTAGACAAATGAACAAGCTTGAACAAATTTTAAAGCTCGGTTAGGCTCGGGACCTGGATCGAGCTTCATTTTATGTTCAAATTCGATCAGTTTATGTTATTAAAACTTAGGTGAAGCTTGACTAAACTCATTTATAAAATCAGAATATTAAATTAATACAGAGTTATGCTCGTTTAAGCTCATGAACTTGGCTCATTTAGCTAAAATTTTATTTTCAATCCCTAAAAACCTAAAAATGAAAAAGAACGCTAGGCTCGTTGAGGCTCTTGAGCTCGACTCGGCTCGGGAGCTTGACTCGGCTCGGCTTGGCTCGACTCGTTTATAAACGAGCCGAGCTTGAACATGTCAAAGCTCGACTCGTTCGGCTCGTTTACCACCCCTAATCATATCATTAAAACTTGATCGATCTCTCTATCCCTTTTTCCGTATTAGTTTCACAAGTAAACGGATAATTGAGTTTTTTTATTTATAACTTCATTATTTTACATACGAGATTAGAGTTTATATAAAAAAAATAGCCTTCTTGTAATACATTAATATTAAAAAAATGAAAATTCTTTAATGTTTATGATATAAATTCTTTTAATGCGTCTTGGATAAATTAAATAATTTTTTTTGTTTAAATCATGAAATTCTATATTTTTCATGATATATAAAAACGAAAAAATTGTGATAAAATAAAAATAATTATTATATTTTTTAAAATACATATAAATATATTTTGGTATTTCAGCATGACTTATCGGCATTAATAAACATATTTAGAAGAAGAAAAGACGAAACTTAACTAGAATGAGAAGTATGCAAATTTTTTAAAAATTATAATGGATATAAGGAAAAGTATGCAAAAAAACCTTCTAAAAAGAAGAAATACACAAAATGACTACTTTTAATAATTCTACGAAAACCGAAAACAAAATCTCCTTTAACAATCTCATAACCTAAAATCACATAAATTGTGTTATCTCGTACAGTTTTTTTAACTCTCTCACCATATTTAAAATTTATTAGACTACCATATAATTGAAAATTAATATCAATATAAGAAATGATTTTTATTTAAGAGTGATTTTACATGTTTTTTAATATTCTATAAAAATTGTCAAACTTGTCATTCTTAAATTTTTGTTTTTTGGATTTTTCCTAAATTTGTATAGTTTTTTTTCAATTTCTATATCATTTTTATCATATAAATGTCTTGCATAAGGATTTTTATAATAATAATAATAAACATAAATAAGTGTCCCAAAAGATTTTATAAAGTTTAGAAATATCTAAATAATATTTTATAATAGAAAATTTTAATTTTTTATAATTTAACTCTTAATGGTGTATATAAATATACAAAAATAATAATAAACTTTCATGCACAAATAAAAAATATTTTATTATTTATTAATGTTTTTTAATTGGTGTGGTAAACTATTAAATATGTGTGACGGTGTTTAAATAGGAGATAACATAAAGATAGTCAAATCATTTTATTTTTTATGTAAAAATTTTAAAATAAATTATTTGAGTATTTTTATACTTAGATTATTTTTTTAGCATTTTGTCATTTTCCCATGCTATAAAACTGATTATATTGTTTGCAATTGTTTGAAATAAATAATAATTTTCAAAGGTTACACACGCAGAACCCCATACTTTATAGTGGACGTGTGCCATAATATCAAGATATAAGGGGCTGTTTGGTTAAAGGAATAGGGGTGGAATAGGGAATGAATAAAGAAAAATAAGGCAAAAAAGGTGTTTGGGTAGAGAGAATAAGGGTATAGCTATGCAGAATTAGGAGACAATAAGTTGGTATTTGTATTCCAAGTCCACCCATGGAATTGTGTTATTCTTCCACTGGTATGAGGGACCCGTTTATCAAATCACATGTCATCATATCAAATCACATGTTATCACCTCTTATACACCAATGAGACCTACATATTAAATCAACTTTTTACACCTTATTCATATCTTATTCTTCATCAACAAAACACTCCAACCTTTATTATTACGTTTCCCAATGAGAATAACTGAAAACACAATCAAACACAAAATCTCTTATTCATCGATAAAGTCAACAATTCATGGAATAAGTTTAAACCCCAGAATAACTTATATCTCTATCCAAACAGACCCTAATACCCCGTTTGGGAAACGGAATAAGCGAGTATAAGAATAGTATAAGGGTGATATAAGAATGGATAGAAAAAATGGTTGTTTGTTTGGAGGGTATAACTTGGTATTACTAAGCCAGTTTAAACGAGTATAAGAGAGTATAACAATTCTAAGTAACCCCTAGGATAAGCTATACTCAGTTTATATATTCTCATGGCCTACATGTCAAATCAACTTTTTACATCTTATCATATCAAATCACCTATCAATACATTTTATACATCAAAGGGCCCACATGTCAAATCAACTTTTTTATACTTTATTTATATTTTATTCTTTATCAACCAAACAACTCAACATTTATTCTTACGTTTTCCAATGAGAATAAAAAAAACACAACCAAACAGAAAATCTCTTATTCATGTAGATTTGTTATCTATACTAGCATAGTTATCTATCCAAAATAACTTAATTCCGCTATCCAAACAGAGAGTGAATAATACACCCCCTCCGTTTTTTAACCATATGTGTATCCGGCCAAAAGTGATCCTCCAACCACATATACACTACACTGCGCTATTGCATTGAATGCTGCACTAACACAATATTTTTAGAAAAAATAAATAAATTAATATATCTTACTGTATTCTTACCTTTTTATAACAGTTTCACTTTAGGACAGAGCAGTTCATCAATTCGTGAGTACTTCATGTGCGAAAGCCACTAGGTCTGTCAACGGGTCGGATCTGACCTGATTGCACGTATAATATACCTGACCTGATTTGGACCTGACCCGGTGGACCCGAACAAACAACGGGTTGGTTGGGTCCACTCCGCCCCAGCCCGTAGATTTGAGACCCGATTGTTTTATTAATATATGCTCATACATTATAGAGTGGCTTGTCAACGGTTCGGGTCTGACCCGATTGCACGTATAATATACCTGACTCGATTTGAACCCGACCCGGTGGACTCGAACATACAAACGGGTTGGGTCTGGGTCCACTCCGCCCCAGCCCATTGGATTCGAGACCCGATTGTTTTATTAATATATGCTCATACATTATAAGACTATTAATATTAGTTGACCCATAATTTTATTTCTTATTTATTAAATTACAAGTATAAGAGTTTATTGTTTACTTTGCGACACAAATAACCATGAGCTGTCCCTTTTAGTTTATTGTTATATTGTTTAAATTTTTGTTTACTTTAAATATTGTTTAATAATTAATGATTTATTATAAAAAATTTCTAACAGAATAATAAAACAAACAAATTCATGAGTTTGAAATCATTTATTTTATCAACTATCATTGGGCCGGGTCAAACCCGATGTCCAACGGGTCCAAGCCCACATTTCTAAAACCCGTCGGGTCCTACCACAGGTCAGGTACGGGTCCACACGGACCCGATCCGTTGACAGGCCTAAAAACCAATTATATTTTTACATTTTAAAAAACGGTAAACATTATTTAATGAGAAATATGTTTTTAATGAAAAATTTATATCATCCTATTTTAAATTAAATTAGATTATATTTTAAATTGTAAAAAGAACCGTATGATACCAGGAGTAATAGTATAAACTCTTTGGTGAGATGTGTTGGCATTTGTCTTTCTTTATTTTTTTATATTTCTTTTAAAGTTGAAGGCATACCATTTCATAAAAAAACAAATTGATAAAAAAAAGACAATGTAAGAATGATATCTGCCCCCCAAATTCTTTTAATCCCTTTAAAAATCTAACAGACGGCAGAAGAATGTTAAACAAGAAAATTTGATCACATTAACTAGAAAATACAAAACCTGACAAATGAAATCTCATAAGTACACCTCCTTAGATAAGAAATATATATATCTTGTTGTTTTTTTTAACATTTGTTAAAAATGAGTGAATTCAATTTAAAATAGAACGACATGCACTTTTTATCAAAACACATAACTTATTGGATAATGTTTACTATTTAAAAAAATTAAAACATGTACTACTGCATTTGAGACAGTATCTAACCTTATCTTTGAAGGACATAAATTTAGAACTGACACTATATGATGCACAACGTTGCATAAACACAATTACAACCAACTGAACAAAGAATGGTTGCAATTCATCATCACAATCTTACCAAAAAAAAAAAAATCATCATCAGTCCATTTAGACTTTACCATGCCATATAATAAAATACCAAATAACCATTACATCATACTGCACGTTTAACAGGCCTGATACATGTGCTGGGACTAAAGCACATCAAGTTCGTAACCAAGATACCAATTACATTGAGTACCTGCACATCACGTTAAGTACAAGAGTCAGAATTATGGTGTGGGGTATCTCAAATTCAAGGAATTACTCCAGTAAAGGGTCAAGATGTTCACGAAAAAGCATCTTAATATGCTGGCAGCATAAAACAGTGTTCGGTTCAGATATTTCAAAAATATACATGCGCATTTCAATACAGAATTACTAAGCACCTTTTTTTGAATTGCTAATTTAAGACAAAATTAACAGGATCATTTCCAAGTCCACATGTCAACCCCATGAAGAATCCAAAGAAGCCCGTATCCTCTTACTGAAATGGTAGTTAAAGACAAAATTGACATACACCCAAAACAAGTACTTACAAAACTCTAATAAAGGGTAATTTAACAAGGGATAAGTGTTGATATAAAGTGTAATTGATTATGATAATACGTAAGTGGGAGGATGGTTTATCCCTAGATATAAAAAATTATCAGGATAAACTGCGAACAATTGCTCCAATTTTGAAATGAAAATAAAGATATTTTGTTCCACCTAAAGGCTAGGATAGCATTTTTACTACTTTTATCCCAATTTTAACAAATGTAAATATGAATAAAATTGATGGATTTTTTATCCCCTAAAATTAAGACAACTTATCCTCAAGCCTTAACCCCTTGCCAAACTAGCTCTAATAAGTGTCTGTTTGGAGGGGTGGTGTGGGAGGCTGCGTCCGCCGACTCACCCGATGTTCAAGAAAGCATTGTTTCAATGCGTTTGAAAACCCGGTAAAAACAACACATGCACCGGCAACCATTGCTTAAAACGCAAACACTATGCTTTCCGTTTGGTTGGAAGCTCGCATCGGCCGGTGTCCGTGAACACCATGGCAACGTCGAGCCAAACGGTGCATAACACACAAAGGGTTAAAAAAAAAGTACCGTAGCAATGCCCACTCTCCTATCATAACAATTGTCATCCTAAATGATATATATACTCCAATCCCTTAGATTGTTTATGATCATGCTCCATGCACTTTCCACAAAAAAAAATTTCACATGCCCGTAAGATTGTTGAGATAAGCAACCTAAAGGAAATTAAAAAGATGACATTCACTAAAAAAGAAGTCAAAACAAGAACAAAGAAGAATGCGCCTTAGTAGGACTACTCGATGACATTTCATTTGTGATGCTTTCTGAATAGAGGATAGGAGTACACTAATCCCACCGTTCCATTTGGCGATAATAAGAATGCAAGAGTAACTCTTATCCCTGTTCCTATTCTACCCCTGAAGAAACCCAAACAGCATTAATAACCTTATATCCATCTTCTCCATGGAACCACCCAAATATTCTAACATTGTCCACAGGATTATAAACAAGAAATCATTAATGATCTGGTCAACCATAGAAGGGTGGACGTAGCTGATGAAGCCGAATTTGCATGGCTGCCCCATCCTCCTGTCCCTAATAACCACCAAATCATTAATCTCCCTATAGTTTCAATTTCAAGCACTCTAGATGGGAGAGGGAGGGGGGAGAGAGACCCAGGATCGAAGTGGGATTTCAATGAGGGTTTGGACGCGTCTGTATCTTTGGCTTCAGGAATGAGTCTGCTCAACAGCTCAAGTTACTTACTAAAAAAACAAATGGGGTCTGGGTCCGGTCTGTTGGAGGGTGAGGGAGGAGCTGGACCCAACCAATTTCTTAAATGGGTTGGTCAAGTATGGGCTTACATCAGGCATAAGGTATATAGTTTCAGGTTCCTGTACTGTTCATCAGGTTGGGTCCAAGCTAGTATATGACCTACTGACATGCCTCACTCTTATGAGTCTCATACCATAATTAGATGGCGATTTCGGACTAAACATGAAAGTTATGAAACATAAACATCTGGCCAACAACCAAGATGCAAGGATGGTTGCAAAACTGCTTTCTATCATTTAGAAATTTCATAAGCCAAAGAAGATAAATGCTGAAACTAGAAAACGGTTTTGCCCAAAAATAAGGAAGAAAAGAAGATCATGCTTCAATTTGTTGTGCTTGAAAGAGAAACATATTGCCTTACAACCACCATGCAAGGATGGTTGCAAAACTAAAACCGGCAAGTTAGGATTACCAAAGCAAATGCTAGCCAATCAAGCACGTGTAAAATAATGAATATGCCCTAGGTCAGAGCACACATACAAAAACCAATGCAAGTTATTGAGCTGACTACCTGAAAAACTATTAAACAGATTGGCCCTAGATTTTAACTCCTGAAAATAATAAGACACTTCACACATCTACAACAATTTCCAACAATACAAGAATTAAACCAAAAGGTGACTAGTAACATGCTACTTACTGCACCAGTTAATCAAAAAGTCAGATATGAGATGCTCATCACATGCGATGTCAAAAAATACAAATATATATACAAATCCAAGAATTACCTGCCTAGTAGGAGCTATGCTAGGATCAAAGTCACCTCCGATCACCTCCGAATCATCATCATCTCAATACTCTGTATCAAAATCAAAATATATAACACTACAAAACAGCTGAGATGCAAGGTACACACAAATAGTAAAAAGACAGGAAAGGAAAATGTTCACGACACCTTCTTAGTGTCCATTTGCGATTCAATCATTTCATTGTAGAATATCTTTAATTTCTCATCCTTCGATTTATTCTGTCAATTTGCATATTATCATTATCACTAATTGTCAATCAGAAAATTCATAAATTTGATTGCACATTGGGAACGTTCAAAATACTGGGTTTCCATCAAACTTTTAAACTAATGAAAACAGTAAGGTTACCTCGAATTCTGGATTTTTACGGTAAAATTCTTCATAGTGCTAAAAAAAACACAAAAAACCCAATTACAAAAGGAAAACGAGAGCAAGATGTTTCAACAATGAGAATAAGCTTTGATTAAGTCAACAAGCATCTCCCTCTTCTGTGAAAGAGGTCAAGAGATCAAATCCTGAAAAACATCATTCTTCAAAATAACATAGAAAATGAAAAAAAATGAAAACAACTACTACTTACATGTAATGCGTCACTGATAGTTTTTGTCGACGTAGAAGGAATTTCTTCCACCCATGACTTATCTTTCAAGAAAATATCCAGCACGTTGCATGGCTTCAAAATATACTGCCATGCAAAAAAGATAAATCAACTTATGCAAGCTTGGGTGACACATCAGAAAAGAAAGGCATGGTGACATGATTTTTACATTTTCATAAGATCTTTCAAGGAAGCACTTCATCAGCAAAAAGTGTGTTTCTGCTGCCTTCAATTCCTGAGCCATAAAAATATAAGCCTAGACAGACATGACAGATTGTCAGCATAATATATTTACATCGATCAAATTTTCAAAAATGTAAACAGGAAATACTGCCTGCCTTAATAAGTCCTTCGCAAACGACTCGCTTCACACGAGGAAATCTCTTCTTAAAGGCCTTCAAGTCCAGCTTATTGTAAATTTCATCTACTTCGCTGTCATGCTGTGCAATTAAAGAATGAAAAACATCTCACGAATAACTAAAATTCCAATCCTTGCTTCTCCAGATATGTATGGCCTATAATTCACAAGGGCAAAAGAGATTAAAATCAGATTTAATGACAAAAAACTATCCTGGACTTACCGTAATAAAGCCTTCTCCTTCTGACGCAATCTTTGCATCTATTACCTTTTTTAAGTATCTTCGCTGCATAAAAATTGAAAAACAATGTAAACAATGAAGGTCCTATACATACAAATGCCCTAAGTAACACTCCCAATCAAGGCTTTTTATTATTATTATTTTTTTTTAGGTAAAGGTTGGCATCCGCCCTAATATATATATGGAAGAGAGAATGCCCAAGCAGGGGCCACAAAGGCACCTGCAGAGAAACATTAAAGCATCTAAATGGGACGAACAACTCCCTAAGAGGCAACCAACATAGAAGAGAATTCTACCAACCAGTGCCCCACCAGGGCCCCCAAAAATATGCATAGAAAGAAAACTACCCCAGCACACAAAATTTCACCAGGCTTATTATGTTCTTGCATAACAACTCTTCACACCTCAACTCCACATCTTCTACAAGATTACGACCATATTCGTAGAGAAACACTCCATGTGCCCACTTCCCGATTTGATTCAAAAGAAATAGATGTTTCTCTATGATGCGTTGTGCAGAAATAGATATTAGAATTTAAACAGTTTAAACAAAGACTGATGGACTTCCAGGACTTATTTATAAATAAATAAAAAATAATGAACATCATGACACTTCTTTATCATTGATCCAGTATATGGGAATAAAACAAATTTATTGGGAAAAACAAAAGCTACTCGAGATTGCCCAAGAAATCATACCGCTTTACGATTTTTTCGCTTTGTACGATCCCAAGTATAATCAATCTCTTCGTCATCTGATTCTGGGAGTAGATAAAGTGCATAAGCTTTGACCTACACAGTTAAGATGACTCACCCTGAGTTGGAGGTTGTGTGTGTGTGTGTGTAACAAAGATCATAACATGATTTCTTTAAGCATCTTTACCCTAAACAGAAAAAGACTGATACTGAGTCGTGCTCGTCTCCCTTCTAACCATCTAAGCATCAGACTGTTCAATGAACAATAACAACAGAGGGATTGTACTGTTAGTAAATTGAGAGAGAAATTAAAGCCTGACCTCCATAAAACAGGATGGACATACATAAAAATAATAGATATCAAAAAATTAAACAATAATGATGCATTAGATAGAAATGATGATAATGATGCTAAAGGACTCTCCTCCCTCTCTCTCTCTCTCTCTCTCTGTGTACTTAAATGATAATAATGACTGTCATGATGATAAAATGAGAGGAATAGATTAACAATATATATAAAAAAATGAAGGATTGAATATGTGCATACATTGGGTCTATGGTTTGAAAATGCATGAAATAAAGGGAGACGCCATGTATGATGAAGTATAAATTCTCATATATAATATAAATTTGTTAGGGAGAATAAATGGCTCATCTTTCTAATGATCATTCAACAGAAAGGAAGATGGAAAAGAAGATATGTCGGTGAGATCGAACTAACAGGTTTATATATATACTTAAAAATTGAAAAAAAATCTAGTCTAGGTCTTAAAATACGTACATGGAAAGAGGTTGATTAAATTAAAATCTACTTATATATAAATTTCTGAGGCAAGGGAAAAGTAGAAAAACCAACCTGGACATTTTTCTGATGCGATCGAAATGGAGATAGGTCGACGGGGAAGCTAGGGTTTAATGAAAGCGACCCCCGACGGAAGATGTTTTCTGATTTGAGGAGAACAATTGAGAGGAGAACGTACGGCGTACGGGGGGTGTCATTGGGTTAACATGTTTCCATATGTTTTTTAAAACAGATCTGGACCGTCCGTTTAGAGAAGCCAGATCGGATGGTCCTTTCTTTTTGTTGGGGTGCACCGTTACACAGTTGTCATTGGTACGTGTCCTGATTTAACGATATGTGTTAATCAAATAATCTTTCATTAATTGAAACATAACTAATAGAAATAATATTAATATATTTTAATTGACACGTGTCATTCATCAAGACACGTACTGATGAAAAACATATCGGTATATACTATACTGATATGAAAACCTATCAGTCCTCATATATATATATTACTAATTATTTTGGTGGAGAATTTGAAGTATTTTAAAATTAAAAACATTTAAAATTCTCAGAAGTTGGATGGAGCGACAACCAAAAAAGGAACATGCAACATAAATTCCAAAATTCATAGAATACCACTCAAGATCCCAGCAAGAATTCCAAAATTCATAGAATATCACACAAAATAAAATACCTATCACATTTACGCGACATACTAGTAGCCCCTGCTAGGCCCACTAGCGCAAATCCAGATTATAAAACTCGATATCCTCATAATTATTATATGTTTTAAAATTCATATAAAAATATTTTGGAATCTCAGCATGATTTAATTGCATTAAAAGAAAAATAAAAGACAAAACTTCACTAGAATGAGAAGTAATATTTTTAAAAATTATAATAATATAAAGAAAAATACCTACAAAAATCTTCTAAAAATAAGAAATACACACAACTACTACTTTTAAGAATTCTACATAAAAAGTCTCATTTAACAATCTCATAGCCTAAAATAACATAAATAACCTAATCTCTTACGATTTTTAAACTCTCTTACACATCAAACTAAAATGACATAATACAGATTCGAATTAAAACACTATCCTATGAGAGTAGTAGGTCAAGTACACACATCAAACTAAAAGTTAGTATAGACAACTCAAAGGAAAATTGCTGATTTGGCTAATTGATAACGGTGATAGTAATGCGCAAAATCCTCCAATCACTGCTCACCAAGATTATATGTCCGACCAAAACTTGTCCAACACTAAAAAGTGTAAGCCAAGGAACAAAGCGAGGGGAGAGATCAAAACAAAAACTTAAGCACATTAGAAAAAAAGGGAAAAATCCATACAACACCCTGAAATCTGACTAAAATCCAAATAGCCCTCTGGATTTTCTTAAAATCCATATAACCCCCTCAAAACACATTGTAAATCTAAATAACTCCCTGAATAAAATTTTCTCAATAGATGATAAATATTTTGTGAATATTTCATCTGATTAACCCTGTCTGAAAACACAATATACTAAAAAATCACTACAATATATTAAAAATGTGAAAAATTCTATAAAAATGACAATTTTACTCTTTCTTGATATATTATAAAACTCTATCTGGATAGGTAAAATCATTATTTATAGAAAATTTTGCACCATTTTAACATATTATAGAGTTTTTTTGGTATACTGCATTTTCTATGAGAGTTAACCAAGTATAATTTTCACAAAATATTCATCATTTGTAAATATAAATTTTATTCATGGAGTTATTTGGATTTACTAAGTGTTTTTAAGGAGTTATATGGATTTTCCCTAGAAAACATTGTTGTCGAATCCCTTGCGAATCCCTTGCGAGGTTTTGTAAATTTCCAAAAGTTCTCAGAAATATAATGTAGAGAAAACCAAACAAGGAACTTAATTGAGCACCACGCAAAATAAAATACATATCACATTTATGAGACCCCCGCTAGGCCCACTGGCATAAATCCTAATTATGAAAAGCGATATCCTCATAATTTAAACCCCCCCCCCCCCCGCGTGGATTGAGGAATAAATTATTTTGGGATTTATACCTATTCCATGAACAGATAATTTTATCAATGGAATAAGTGTTTTTATATTTGGTTGTGATTTTTTTTTTAGAAAACGTAAGAATAAAGGTTGAGTTGTTTATTTGATGAAAAATAAAATATAAATAAATTGTAAAAAGTTGATTTGATATGTGAGGTTTATTAATGTATAAGTGGTGTTGATAGTTGATTTGATATAACTTTTTTTATGTGAGGGTAGGCCCCACTTATCCATGAGAATAGATAAATTGGGTAGAACTTATAATAGGGGTTACTTAAAATTGTTATATTCTCTTATACGCAATTATACTGGTTTAGTAATACTAATTTATACTCTATAAACAAACAGTCATTTTCCCTATCCATTCTTATATCCCCTTTATTCCATCTTAATCCTCCATCCAAACGGGGGATTAGGGTTTCACATTTTAATAGACCGCGAGGTGATGCGCCACATATGCATAAATAGATGGTTCACTGAAGTGGTCCTTTTTCACAGCAGTATGATCAAATATCCCTATGAGGTACAAATTTAAATACATACTATTGATGTTGTAAGATCTATAATTACAATTTTATTATCAATATGAATTTGTTACTTAATCTCTTATAAATTATTCTAAATAATTCATGTGATATGCAGGCGTGTATTAACTAGTTACATAAAAAAGCATCATATCATTAAAACTTGATCGATCTCTCTATCCTCTTTTTCCATATTAGTTTCACAAGTAAATGAATAATTGAGTTTTTTTTTATTTATAACTTCATTATTTTACAGACGAGATTAAAGTTAATATAAAAAAAATAACGATCGGATGGTCCCTTGCGCGCCCTGTCTACAAGATAACGGTCTACTAGGGAATATTCTCTGACACTCGAAAAAGACTGACTGTCGGAAAATGGTTACTCGGTGGTAATCCCAAGATGACACATGTCAACCGATCTCATAGCCACGTAGAAATTCTATTAGATGATATATTCACACCTTCAGATCAAATTCGACACGCCCTTCTCAGCTATAAAAAGGGGGCACCTTTCCTTCAAGGTAGGCACTCTCTCTTCCAAAAAAGCCTAAGTAATTAGAGGTTCTTCCTCTTCTTCTAGAGAAAGAACACTGACTCAAACGTCGGAGGAGCGTTAGCCGACACCACATTGGTGTGAGCTGCAGGTGACTTCCGCCGAAGAAGGAGGAGCCCACGGTATAGACGGAGCCTCGTTTTAGACGTAGAGACATTCGCCCGGATACCGCTTCTCAAACCAACACTTGAAGCCCAGATTGACAAGGATCCGACCCACGTGGGGAAGACCCGATTTCATCCCCCATAGAAATAACCGTTGATAGAGGAGGATGATGAAGTCCACTGGTCCTTGGATTTCGATGTGGATGAAGAAGAGGCATTTGTTGCCCCTCCCATTATTGGGGACGGTTTCCCCAGTGGCTCTTGATTGGATCAAGGGGGCGGGGTTCAATGCCGCTTTGCAACTGTCCGCGCTCCAGAAGGATCTGGAGCGGGATATCAGCGTCCGAGCAACATTTTCATCCTGGCAAATGAGGAGATTCTCCGTCAGCTCGAGCATGGGTTGGAAACTGGGCTGCGGATTACGCGCGTCAAAATCTACCATCAAGGCTGGGAATCGACTCTCCTCCCGGCGATGGATCCGAAGAGGGTGGACCCGGATGAGGTCGACATGGATGAAGGATTTGACCCGGAGGTCTATCCAGAACTCCCACCCCAATGCTGCTTTAGTCCTCGGTGTCCCCATTGTTAAATGTGCGAGTGTGCGCGATCCCTCGCCGATCTGTAGTTTTTTCTATCTCGTAAATTTACTTGAGTTTGCTTAATACAAGAGAATTTTGATGAAGTGAACGTGTGTGTACTACGTTCAAATCAATGTTTGAATTTTTAGTCAGACTAATCGAGTCTGACTATTCGGTCATGATAGTAGCCGCTTACCATCCAACACATACAAGTGGTGGCGGTATTGTTTGGCTGTATTCAGATTTGGGCCTTGGAGTGACCTATTGTGGTCCGTTTGATCATGGGCATTAGTCGTTCGAGTGAGGTGGTCATGTTTTCGATCATTGGGATATGGGTCAGTTGTGAACGACATATCCTTGGATGCCAGGCTTGAACCGTCAAGACCGCCACCCACGGGTTCGGATCCTCTGAGTTTAAAACACAGGGATTTCATATGGTATCCACTGCAAATGAGATCATGTTGCACTAATGAAGAGTTTTGTGAGTTTCATCCGTCATCTTTTGTGCGAGTTCCTAAGGGAACCTTATTAAATTTTGTTTTTCATTTTAGCCCCTTTTCACCCACAAATTGAAAATCTCTCTTCCCCTAAAATTTACTAGTATTTTTTCAAGGGTTTCTAGTGATAATATTTTTCAAGGGTTTAGGGTATGTTTGGTGATAATTATGATTCAATATATGTTTCACAGTGGCTTTTTTTATGTAATTTTTTTTCTATTCACTCTTTGTGGGTTTTTATTTCAAATTATAAATTTGGTGGAAGAATGTATTTTTTTTTGTAACAAATGAAATCTATATAGATATCTAGAACATTGAGGTAATGGAAATACATGAATCAATATATTGAAGATGAGATGCATATAATTTTGATTGTCAAAATTTTGTTCATCCTGCTTTGGATGTGTTTTTTTATATATTCCTCTTATGACATTGATTTTTCCTTAAATATGATGCATTTGTTGAAGACAATTTTAATCACATGGAGGTTGATCTTCAATCTTCATGGACTGAGAAATGCTTTCATTGTTTGAATTATCTTAAGTCATGAAACATAACTATCAAGTTTTATACTATTATAAGGTTGTTTTTAAATTGTATCGACTTATTATGGTGCTATATGAAGGTTTAGAGTGAATTCTGTAAAGCATGACTTGCTCAGTCCTTTAAAATGTAAAATTCAAATGCTCAAATCCTTTAAAACCCTTAATAGCTTATTGCTTGTTACATATAATGTTTTTATATCTAAAACACTCATATGTTGTGCTTGGACCTTGAAGAAAGAAGCGCATGCTAAAAAAAGATGAACAAACTTCACATGCTCTTAAGCCAAAAAGAACTGTCGTTTTGATCATTTTACGTACCCCTCTTAATCACTTTAATATCATAACAATCCATTCACACATCTTTAATCCTACACAACTAATATCCTCAGCTAA
This sequence comes from Acorus calamus, assembly GCA_030737845.1. Taxonomy (NCBI): domain Eukaryota; kingdom Viridiplantae; phylum Streptophyta; class Magnoliopsida; order Acorales; family Acoraceae; genus Acorus; species Acorus calamus. The sequence goes on along the minus strand of CM060860.1, from coordinate 36,308,592 downwards.
TTAATATCAAATGCATTCACCTGCTTATAATACATAAATATATATATATATATATACACCCATTTTTAAGGACAACAAGTCATTCACTAGATCAACTCAACCCAATAAATCATAAAATAAAATTAACCAACATATCAAATAGTCAGTCATACATGAAAAAATAAAAGAATTAAAAATAATTCAGATACCACTCTTTACATATAAGATAAAAACATATAACAATTTTTAATGACAATAAGTTATTTTCACATTATCAACCCTATAAAAAAAAAACCACCATATTCTAGGTGGAGGATGAAGAAACTAGGGAATGAATCTGATTTCAACGAAATAAATCTGATTTGGGGAGAAGACGATCGAAATGGACATTTAGGGAAAAACACAGGAAAAAACATAATTTGTGGGTGAAATAAAGAGGGGCTAAAATGAATTTTTTTTAACAGGGTTTATTTTGGGAATTAGCACAAAAGATGATGGAGGAAACACACAAACCATCGTTAGTGTCACATGACCTCACGTGAAAAGATGAGACATGTGTCTCATTTGTACTGGATACCATAGGGAATGCCTGTGTTTTAAACTCAAGGGATCCGAACCCGCCGCCCTATGGAGGTCGGTCTGTTTCTTGAGCCGTCGGAATGGCATGGTCATGGGAGGTTCGGTTTGAGTCTCATTGGTGTGAACCGCCTATTAACCTGTACGATGTCAGCCTTAGGGACAAGGTTTGGACCACCCCTGGCTTGAACCATTTGTGCGGCATCATCATGTGCGGTAAGTTTGCTTCCTCTGGCTTGAACCATCTGAATGGCGTCACCCTTGGAGGAAGTATGGTCTGTATCCAACCAAACGTAATGAGGGTGAGAGAGTATCTGGTACCCGACTCAACCCATTGCGCACACGCAACTAGACCCGGTCTAATTTGGTCTGCATACAGCTGGGCATACGGAGAGGGGAAGCAGCAAGTGTCTGTCTCTACCCGTTGTTGTACCCTCGGTCAAGAAGACTTAATAGAGCATTTTGGGCCCATGAACAATGAAATATAGTCGAACCACCTCTGACTTGAACCGTCTGTGCGGCATCACCCGGTGCGGTCGGTTCTTTTCCTCCGGCTTAAACCATCTAAACGACGTCATCGTTGGAGGATCTGTGGTCTAAATCCGATCAAGCGATCCCCCTACATATATACTACACTATACTATCACATTGTATATTGCACTATCACAATGTGTAAAAACTTTAAAAAATATATCTTTAAAAAGACAAAATACATTAGTATATCTTATTATATACTTAATTTTAGAATAATTTTACGTTAATATATTTTTTTGAAAAGAAAAGCTTCACAACGTCTTGTTCCAACGGTAACATGAGCTCTTTGGCTCTCCAAAACCACCTCCTATGTAGGACGACTCCGGTTGATGAGGATAATGTTTGGGAGATGACAGTGCAGTTCATCAAGTCAAAAAGGGAAATATCCAAATAAACGATAATCTGGTTGTTGGGTTTTATAGAAAAATGTGTTCTTTCTTGCATTTTGTGTGGAGAAAATCATATTCTTTCTTGAACAGAAATCTATCAGTAAAAGTCTTGTTTATAGTCCCTATGCGATGAAAGATGAATGAAATGATAGTTTGAATTGCGGTTGTTGTGTCGATCTTATACGGTATCCCTTATTTCTTTTTGTTGGTGTGGCATTTTCTTGATTTATACCATTCATGTATTAATCCTTTCAAGAAAGATCGGACATTAGCTTTCAAATTTTTTTAAGTTTTAATTCATCTGGCATTCAGAAGTTTTTAAAAAAATTTGATTGCAAAACTTTTGTAAATTGTTCATCTTCTTTTGAAATGAAGATTAATCAAGAAATTTAGGCCATTTCTGTCTCTTGTGTATTGAAAATTGTTGGAGCTTGATCAAGTCTTTATAGTTTTCATTATCAATTTAATTAGTTTTAATGTGTGAATGTTGTTAAAGACTACCCGGACTGGCACGGTATGGTCCAATATTTCATGTTCATGTGTTGTGCCGGCATCATCATCTATACTGAATTTTATAAAATCCACCTCAAGATTATCTATAAACTCTTTCACCAGCATCACCCCATCCTTCATACACATAAGAGCTTCCAGTGAACTTGCTCCTACGGCCTGGTCCTCCTCTCATATAATGTTTTTTCATCTGCACTAAAAGAATATTATGATGTCACTGTAGACATTGGAAGAGTTAACAAATCTGTTGCAATTATAGAAAGCACAAAAAATGCCACTTTAGGTGCTTCACCATTGCAAAAGAGCAAAAAAATTCATCTCTTTTTTCGTTAAAAGAGACTTTCAATCAATTTTTAAATATTTAAACAATTCTTTAAGATGAGAACTACCACTACTAGAATCATGTGAAGTGTGTGAACCTTGTGAAACAAAATCAGAGAAATAATAATATTTTTTCTTACCCTTGCCTAATAAACTAACAGATGAAGTGGAGGATGATGTTGTAGTTTTATTTGCATATGTATTTTCATTTTGTTTATACATTTCAGTTAAAGCAAATTCTACATCTTCACCAGTTATAACCACTGAAAATCTAACATTATCACTAATTATTTTATTTACAGTTTTAACAGTGTCTAATTTAATAGTAATATCCATTACAACAGCTAAACAAAAAGGCATAGGAATATCTTCAAAATATTTTTTAAATTTTTGTTCCATCAAGATAATAGATTGTTGAAGTGTACTATAATTTCAATATCCTTTAAATGTACAAGAAATGTTAAAGAATTGTCTGAGTATAAGATTTAAAGTAGGATAATAAACACCTGAACAAACTATAGAAGTATCATAAAAAACACTTAAAAATTGCACAAAAACTTTTGAAAATTTTCAATCAATTGGCGAAATATCAACACAATTGTTAAACATTTCATTAAAGTCAATAATTAAGTTTTTACAACCCTCACAACCAGTGGCGGAGGCAGGATTTTTGTGTGTGTGTGGGGGGGGGGGGGGGCGCTAATGGGATTTATGTAAATATTTTTTTAAAGTTATATTATTATTTTTTAATGTCAATATGATATATTAAAAAATGAATATGTATAAAATAAAATAATTAAACACATTCACATAAAACATATCACTAAATAATTTTAAAAATAATTATCATATTTTAAAACAATATGTCAAATTTCTCATAATGATGATTCAAAAAAAATGTTGAAATATATATTTAATAAGCAATACATATCTTTAAATTTTAATGATCATGTAAATAAATATAAAAATATATTGTAACGTTTTTAAATATTTTTTCTTAGAATCCATAAAAACATAATCTCTTAAATTATGATACACAGAGTAGCATCACTAAGAAGAAGAAACTAAATAATGTTTTTCATTCAACTTTAAGTTGAAATATATATTTAATAAGCAATACATATCTTTAAATTTTAATGATCATGTAAATAAATATAAAAATATATTGTAACGTTTTTAAACATTTTTTCTTAGAATCCATAAAAACATAATCTCTTAAATTATGATACACAGAGTAGCATCACTAAGAATAAGAAACTAAATAATGTTTTTCATTCAACTTTAAATTGATAAATAACTTAATGATTGTCCCCAAACTTAATATGACTATTTCTTCATTCTCAAAATCCAAAGCTTAAGGTAAAGAATCTCTAGAAATAATAAATATTATATTTGATTATTTTTATATATTTACACAAATATTGTAAACTTTAAACAAATGAGTAAAAATGATAATAAGATAAAAGGAAAAATTATGTACTTAGAAGTGTTGATGAAGGAAATGAGAGGAGATGATTCTCGATACCTGATTGTAGGATGGTTAATGGAACATAAAATAAAAATTAAATATTTTTTTTTAAAGATGAGGATTAATATTAGGAACAATTGAGATAAAAATAAATTAAAAATTAGGGTTTTTGTGAGGGCCACATGGACGGTGGATCCATCTACATTAGGGTTTTTTTTTGTTTTGACTTGTTTAGTTGTGGAAGGGTTGTTGCTGTTGTTTGACTTGGTTATATTGTTGTCGAGTACTTGGGGAGAGGCATATGGTGACATGGACTATGGCCCTGATAAAAAATTTTATTTTTAAAATTTATTTTTATCAATTTATTAGATGAACATGTAAGAACCCAATCTGCACGCATCTTCATCATCGCAATTCCTTGTTAATGGTTCACAATTCTGTAATATTATATATGTAGAATTCCAATGAACATGCATATCAAGAGAAAATTTTCTAGGAGGAACATTGCGTGTCATACAAAAATCACAAAATGCTTGTATTCTAGATGGTGTACAAGTAATAAATTTTATTGCTAATCTAATATTTACTAAAGATTATTCAATATGGGGGGTGACTAGATGATGCACCAGCATTATCTCCAATTGATTCATGGGGGGTTTAGGGGGAGGGAGGGTTTGGGATTGGTCTTGGGGTAAATCATATAGTGGGCTATCTATATTTTCAAATTCATCATTAGTGTTTGAATATTCTATGTTTGGGTTAGCTGTTTTAAATTTGGAAAGGGGAAATTTGAATTTAAATTTTAAATTTTGAAATTTAAATTTAAAATACACTTTGTTTTTTAAATATAGAATTAATTTGAATTTAAAACTTGAAATACACTTTGTAAAATTTCAAATTTCAAATGTGTAGAGAGTAGCGACTAGACTAGAGAGGGAGAGTATGAGACTAGTAGAGATTAGAGACTAAAGAGAGAGAGAGAGAGAGAGAGAGTTCCCATTAATCCTCTTAGGCTAGGAGAGTTGGAGCCTTGGATCTTGCCACCTTTTGGAGAAAATTTTCCCTTTATAAAAAGCCTTGAAGAAATAGAGATTGGAGAGAGAGAGAGAGAGCACTTCCACCACCACTTAAATTTAATTGAAGTTTTAACTTGGAGAAAAAGAGAGTACTTGAACATTAGAGCACTTGAAATTCCAACACAAAACTAGACAATTTTAGAAAAAGAAGAGAGTGCAATAGTGGACGGGTAAAGAAATTTGTGATTGAATTGATGAAGAAATGGTGGATAGGATGGTATATTTATAGGAAAAGTTTGGGTGAAAAATTATCTCATATACCCTTAAGTATAGTTGGTTTTTTTGTATCAGAGTGGTAATTTAGTCAACAAGGGGTTTTTGGGTTCGGACAAGCTAACGGACAGACACGGCCCATTGGCCCATCCCAACAGCTAGTTGGATTAGCCATTAGCAATGGTGAGGCCCACGGCACAAACCGTGCCATGGGCTAACGGGTCCGGCAGGGCGGGCCAGGGGCAGGCCTAACCCGTGTTGCCCCTTAAACGGGTTGTCCCGTTTTACAGCTCTAGTCACAATCCATCTGTTTTGTCAGTCATTTCACTGCTTTGCTTGAAGCTTAAACATCCTATGAGGTCAAGTTCAAAAAGAACAGTTTGTCATGCACGACCAAATATTGTGTTTCAAATCTCAAGTTAGAAACTTACACTTGTGATATTGCATTTTGCATGTGTTCTTGGATATGGGTTTTGTCATATAATCAAATTTATTGGATGTACATCAAACTTAACTTAATGTGTGCACTTTTTTTACTATGATTGTTTGGGGTGTGTTTTTTTATTTATAAAAATGGATGTTTTTCATGTTAGGTCACTTCACACTGAACATTCTTGAACAATGATATTACATGTGTTGTGATTGTCAAGTACTAGTTGAGAAGTACTAGTTTAGAAGTATAGATGTGATTAAAAGCATTTCAATTATCTAAACATTTATTCAAATTTAAATATGAGAAAATGTAATCCAAAATCATTTCCAACCATTTACTCATACCAAATCAAGCTTTTATTAAAATATTTACCTAAATTAAGAGAGACTCAATTATTTACTCAAATTTTTAACATCTCTTTTTTTCCCTTTATCTCCATATTTTCTTTCAATGTAACATTTTTTTTCCTTCAACTCCACCTTTAGTTAAATTATATTAGATCTTTTCCCACCCCCCAAAATTTTCACCATCTCTTGAAACCAGAAAAAAAAATGGTTTTCTTTTTTAAGTCTTCATCTTTATTTTTACTCTAATGAAAAAAAATATTATTTTTACTTTTTTTTATGATAATAATTTTTAAATTTAAATATCTTGAATGAAAGAAAAATTGAGTAGTAAAAATATTTGGGAAAAGAACTTTGAAAATGTTTATAGGAAATAATTAGAAGAAGATGTGAATTTTTTAAAAGATTTGAGTAAAATATAAAGTGATGGTTGGAGACACATCATATCAAATGAAGTTTTTACTCAAATTTTAAGTGAAATTTGAGTATAGGTTTGAGTAAGGACTGGAGATAGCCTAATAAACTAATCCATGTTCATTAATTCATATAGATTTCTACATTTATTACAACACAAACTCATCTCCGAATGTGGAGGAGAAATGACTCTTTAGGACTGCAAGAATGACTTATTAGCAGCCATGTTATTATGTCTAAGTAGCTACTTAAGTTGGAATTTGGATTTTTTTTTTTGTCTAAATTAAAGCAGTCAGATTTGGACAACTGATGCCTTCAAATTGGCCTTAATATTTGACTACCTGCACTGACTCAACTAGGAAGTCTGGAATAAGTTATGACAAACAATGTGGATGTCTGTTTCAAATGTCATCTTTCTTGCACAAAGGATATGCCTTATCTACACATCAGCATGTTTTCATGTGGGTGTGGTCTTCCATTTGAAAGTCAAGTTGCAAGACAAAATATGCCTCTCCCCAGTCTCCATCATCGCAGGCTGCGTATTTTTGACACAAAAAAAAAATATTGATTTGAAGCTTTGAACAAACTCTAATTGAAAAGGTTGTTGAACAAAAGCATATTACATTGATTTTTTTTTAAGAAAAAAAGAAAAGAATTGAGGACGAACATTGAGCCTTGTCCGTCTCTTCTAACAAACTTAGATCACACAACACTACCTAACACTGAATCTTCCTCGCAATGGAAGAATTATTACATCAAAAATGCAAACTGGTCCAGTTCATATGTACAATTTACGCAACTACTTCTCTGTGTCCTGTATGAGCCAATTTGGTGGCATGTGTTTTTTCTTCACGTATCAGTAAAATTTGGAGCTAATCAAAGCTTGAAGAGCGGCTCCAACGCCCTCGCAAGTACTCTTCAATGGAATTATGGTAACCTTGTTCCATGCTACTGAAAGATGTATCATCACTTACATCGAGAAATGCAAGTCCAATATGTGATTGCATGTCTGAGGCCGGATATGCCTCTTCATCATGATTTTCTAGCTCCTTTGGAGAGAAGGCTTGGGATTCGGCTAGTGCCTTGAGATCTTCTTCCCCTTTCAGAAGATTTAGTACCTGAGAACATCAATATAGGATATTAATACCCTCATGACTATCTTTTCATTGACTTGTAACAAAATTTCAATCAATATTCATTAGTGTTAGTCACTGAAGCATTACTTGGCTCATGTGGGGGCGGAGTCGGGCTGCCCTTGTGATGCAGAGGGAAGCAGCTAACACCATTCTTTGCATCTGAGCTTCATCAAATTTTCCATTCAGATTTGGATCAAGAATACCTGCTATATCTCCTTTCTCAAGCATTGGAGTTGCCTTTACATGAACACATTAAGTTTAGTTTCATCATCAACAATAGAGTGGTGGTCTTACCCACATAACCAAGATATTATCACCAAAGGTTCGAGGACTTACCCACATTACCAAGCTCTCTTGGCCTTTAGGATTCTCACTGTCTATTGGCTTTCTCCCAGTCAATAGTTCGAGGAGTACTACTCCAAACGAGTATACATCGATCTTATCACTGACCTTGCCATACATGAAATACTCAGGAGCTAGGTACCTATAATTATCAATAAAATGTGCTTAGAATCTAGCATTAGAAAATCAAATATTGATATATACATAACCAATAATCACAAGACAGCAATTACATACCCAAAGGTCCCCACGACATCATTGTGTGTTGCATAAGATGCTGTGGGTGCCCAGATAGCCAAGCCGAAATCAGATAACTGTCAAATATGAATTGAACACCCTTAAAAATCTAAAATTTAATGAATCTCTACTTAAACTGTGAATCATTATGTATATGTATACCTTTGGCTCAAATTCATCTGAGAGAAGAATATTTGAAGATTTGACATCTCTATGGATTACTGGCCGAGAACTGCCACTGTGTAGGTAATTTAGAGCATCTGCAACTCCAATGGCCACCGTAAACCTCACATCCCAAGGTAGCGGTGGTTTAGTACTTGTACCTATGGAAATCAAATCGAGGTTACGATAAGTTTATTGAAAAACAATTTAGGCTAAAGGCCACAGCATCTTAGTATAACTAACCATGGAGGTTTTCCTCTAGGCTCCCTCTAGATAAGAAACCATAGACCGATATAAGGTCATCATCTTCAATACAAACACCCGTCAGAGGCAGGATATTGTCATGCTTCAATGTTGTTATTATGTTGAACTCCAAAAGGAAATCCTTCCGTGCTTCTTTTGATGATTTGAAAACTTTTATGGCTACCGGCTTGCTATCAGAAAGAGATCCCTTGTACACACAGCTAGATCCACCCTTTCCAATCATGTTATCTGTTCAAAGTTGTATAAAAACAACTTTAAGTTACACATGGACCTAAAAAGTTGGATAATTTTGAAATTTAAAACTATACATGCATCAAAAGATAGACAAAAGAGAGGACCTTGAGAGAATTGATTGGTTGAACTCTGAAGCTCTTTGTGACTGAACCGCCTGATACTCGAGGCATTAGATTTCAGAAGAGTCTCCAAATCATTGTGCACCTCTATAGATGGAAATGGCTCTTGTTCAAACAATTTTTGGGAGTTATTCAAATCTGTCCAAGACTGTGGAGTCGACGGTGAAGACCTACTAGGCAGGTTCATCACCCACTGTACCACAGACATTTTCCTAGCATCTTTGTCTCCCGAAGTTTTAGGAATATCCGATATCGATCTTCTAAGAAGTGGCCAACCAGGCTTATCGGATGGAAATTCCTTTAGAGTAGGAAAAACTCTAGCTGGAGCAGCTTCTTCTGGTTGTTTACAAACAATAGGAATTTCTTTTGGGGATTCATTCTGTGTGGTTTCTGATTTACTTGATTTGGAATCCTTTGGTGAATTCTGTTTCAGTGTATCCATCTTCACATCAAGTCCATTTCTGGACTTTCGACCCAAATTTGATACAGATTTTCCTATGAAAGATGACTTTGGAGCTACAACCACAGGTTTTACTTTAGAACTAGGCATTGGAACCCTTGTGTCTGTGCCATCCTTCTTTAGCCGTCTCGGATAGCCCCTTTTCAGCTTTGCATCAGCTTTAACTCCTAATAATCAACTCCTTTTAAGTTAGACTTGTACAAGTCAAAACCAATTACAAATTCAAGAGTTCAGGAAATTTATCAGACTAACATATAACACATACAATAAACATTTATGTCATGTTAGAAGAGATCAATAATAGAACACAACCTGATGTTGGTGCAGTAGCGACCCTCTCAAAGATGACCTTCCCATCTTGAACTGCAGTTACAGTGGTCGTTGAAGGCAATTTTTCGGCACAAAATCTAGCCAGCGAGAGTGAGCCACTGAAAAAACATTGCTGCTTTGGAGCAATCAGAAGTAAAACAACGTAAACATATAGATTGTTCTATCACATTGAATGACTACAAACACTTACCCAAAAGCACTGTCCTTGCATATTCCCACAATCACTGTCGTCGCAGCACACCGTTCGGCCTCCCTAACCAAGATTTTCCGAATTGAGTTGCCACGTGAGACCCGACCCACTAGAGATACCTATGAATTCAAGGAACAATTAATTACTTTGATGAGCTTGAAATATTGAATTAAGCAGAGATGATTAATTTAGTTGGTACCTTTTTGGTTTTACACAAGGCTTCATATTCTTGCAAACAAACATCCACTGATTTTATCAAGCTCAAAGTGGAGGTAATGCGAAGATCTGAAATTTCAAAAAGATTTTATCACACGTTTCATAGTACAAAACGATGAAAGAATCATAAAAATGGAGCAATTCAGGACCTGAATCTCTGCAAACATGAATGGCGACTACACGATCATCCGGTTGAGCAACCTTGGTGAGGGCCCAATTGATCAAATCTCGGCCATTGCTGTCGATTCTGATCCCCACAAATATGCACCTTCCTTGGCTCTTGTTGCCATCCCCTAAACCTCCCTCGGCCGTCATTCTTTCGGATATCTCTTGTTCCAACTTTCCTCAGCTTTATTTGATAAAATCAAATAAACCCATCTCAACTAAAACTGGTTGAGCTTCCCATCTGCCATTAAAATTCACTTAAGTCAGCATTTGAAGAGTTCTTAACTTAATGGAATCATAACAAGCAAAGAATAGAATAAAAAAAATCAAAATATAACCAAGCATGGAATAAGAAAGTACAGAGTCACATATCCAACAAAGGATCAGACACAAAATGAAAGCAAAAACTATCTGATTTGATACATATGAAGTAAACCCATATAAAAGGCCTCCTGATTAAGTCCCCCAACATAAAGATTTGCCATTCAAAACCAAAAATTTCAGACAACTCACAGCACAACCTTAAAAACCAAGCGAAACCCACCTCCAATAAACACAAACACACACAAAAAGAGAGAGATTTCCAATCTCTTCAATCAAAGCAGAACCCACAAATGAAACTCAAATAAGAGACCCACTCAGAGAAGCCCCCCATATTTGAAGAGACCATCAAAAGAACCTTTAAAACAAACAAACAGAAGATAAAATCCAGACCCGCAAAAAAAAAAAAAAAACCCACCTAAAAATTCTTGTTCATTTGTCACATTCAACATAGACCCACATTTAAAAAACCCATTTTTTTTCCTCTGCCCGCTAAAGCTCATGAGGCCACTCGACCTACTCCAACTAATTTTTGTTTTGAATTTCTTAGAACAACTCTTTAAATCCAAAGTCCCCCTCTTTTTAATATTCAATACAAACAAAAACAAAAAGAGAGAGAGAAGATGAAAAAAAAAGCTGATTTTTTTAATATATGTATAATATACGGGGAGGTGACCGGGCACTTTTCGCGGGAAACCCCTGATAAACGGTCACAGATTCGACCGACGCAACGGTCTCGGGATTCATGACCGGCAATTGCGGGTGATATTTTGGGCTGCAGAAGCACGTGACGGTTGTTAATGGTTTCAGTTCTTTTACCGCTCCTTTGTGGCGACATTGACGAATCTACCCCTGGTGGGTTGGGGATGATGGTTTACTCGAAAGGGCATAATTGTAAAAAATGAATGGATCCCCATCTTGCTTGGGGACCCAACAACATGTGGGGGCTCAGCAAGTTCAAGCACGCATTAAAAATAGTTTTATTTATTTATTATATATAAAAATGTTACTGTTTAACCTATGTGAAATATTAGGTAAGGAATGGAGTTAATGTGAAGATACTATACTTACTACTTGACTTTGGAAGCCATCTGACCAGACCATCAAATCTAGGACATTTGAATTGGACTGTGATTTCTTTTTTATTTTTTTGAGAATTCTAGGTCAAGTATTTAGACTCTACGACTGATAGCAATAGAAAGTTCACTTTTTTTAATCTTTTGGGGGGTTGGGAGTAGAGAAAGTTGTTAGAAGTTTTATTGCAATTAATGGTATTAGATACTTCCAAAGCTGCTCTCTTAAGGCACTCTCTTCATGGAAACTTTGAATGCACACAATTATCCACAAATGATGTACTTAAGGAGATTCTACCTCTCTGACTCTTCCGAGAAGCAAACTCGTGGTTAAAGTCAGAGAAACACAATGTGATGTAGGTTTTCTAATATATAATATAAGTGATCTTGGCCTAAGTGTAACAAAGTTCTTCTGATAGAGTCCAAACAATATTTACCATTATATGTGTGTGCGCATGTGTTAACCTCACAAAACCTAAATCAACATTAGTGAAATTAGCAAAAAATTTGTATTGAACCCATACTTCACCCCCCAAATAATCCACTATATTTCATTAAACATCCTTCTCATACAAATTTTGTTAGTGTACACACTTCTATGAATGCGGATTTCATGACACATTGGAGCTTATGAAACAAACAATTATATATCCACAAACATTCAAACACCAAGACAATTTTTAAGAGGGTATGGCTTTGTATATATCCAATCCTCAAATGAAAATGGTGGACAGCATAGCATGCATGAGAGAGTAGTAGAAGGGACGTTGAAACATCAATTTCACTCACATTATCAACGTTACTGGATTAAACTGTGGAACTATTCGATCTGTCGGTGGCACATTCATTCCGATCACATCAAAATCTATGGAAAAATAAAAAAGAGTTCCCCATGCATTATAGTACCTAACGATTTGGCCACCCAACTGAAAACAAAATTGCACCCACCTATCTGAAAATGATGATGCTGTACCTCTTCAACCATTGTGTTAAAAAAACTGGATTAGATATTTGGTTTTAAGGGCTATGATATTGAAACTTTTATATGTAATTAGGTATTTCCATAAGGTGAGGTAGATTTAGAATATAATAAATGTTTGATATTAAAGGACATTGTTACATGTGCAATCTTATTCACTACTAATGTATATATTTGAAAGATTTGTGTTTTTCTTTTTTGTGTTGTTATGAATATATATAATTTATTAAAATGTATATTTTATTTTATAAAGTTGCATATTTCATTTCTTGAATTACATATTTTTAAAAATTAGAACAAATCATGGATTCACGAAATTGTCCATTTTCATATCATTGATTGAAGAGGTACTTTTTGGTGTAAAAGGGTAATGAATGTACGTTGTTCTAGCCTTATAGGGTATGAATTGCATGCAATTATATTAGGGAGAAAATTGGATTTTTATTTTAAAGTCCCTGCAAATTATGCTATTTAATGATCGATTCATTCATTCTTCATATTTCTTTTTAAGTCTCAAATTTAAAACATATATTTTGTTATTAGTCCCTCCGCTAAAACGTCTATTTGTTTGGGCTGACAAATAATTGAAAATTTTAAACTATCTTTTGAAATTTTTATTTTTTAAATCCCATTAAATAACTAATGCTATAAGATAATATAATCTCGGATTGGGTGAATATATGCAATGTTGAATAACATTGAGATTATCATTAAGCACCTAACAATGCAAATACAGTTTTGTTTATATATTTCACTAAAAAAAATTGTATACAAGTTTCAAATATTAAAATACTTACAAAATCACATAGTCATTTTGTCTAGAGATTAATAAGAAAAATGTATTTGAAGTTGAAAATTTAAAATGAAATATAAAAAAATGATGGACTGATTATTAAATAACATAATTTACATAGACTTAACATAAAAATTTCAAAACTAATGGTATATGGAATGTTCTTCAAATATTAAGATAGATGTTTAGCGCAAAGACTAATAACGAGATAAGTTTATGAAATTGAAGACTCATGAAATATGAAAAACAAAGATTGATCACTAAAATGGTGAACTGAATCTTGTTCCCATGGTATAGATGTATAATTGGTCTTTTGAACCAATTATAATATATTATTAGATATAAGTTTACAGTTAAAAATGTTACTCATCAAAAATATAAGTTAGATATATTTGTAAAAAGAATCATATCCAACATTCTTATTAGACTTGTAAGAAAAATTATTTGTTAAAACTATTTGCGTTCAGGTTCACTGGTTATTTTTAGTTTACAAATAAGTATCCGAACAATTTAAATACAATATGTCTATATACAAATGGAAAAATACCCTTCAAATAAACTATGTATTTAAATGGACTTGATTGTTGACAACGTAAATACATTTAATTGAGAGTTTATATTTGTCATTTTTGTATAATACAGAGTATTTTAAATCTGAAAAAAACAAAGAAAGGTTAAACAAATCCGATGAGAGTCTTTCGTAGATTTCTATAAATGTTAGGGATTTTTCAAAGGATATTAATTAGGGTTTCGCGTGTCAGAGCCATGAAAATGTTTTTCCTCTTTTCAGTCTTTTGTTTTCATTCATAGTGACTATTAATCATGTGAACCCCATAAAATAAAGGCAAAATAAAGGCATTATCGAAATTGAAGGGTATAGTTAGTATTTAATGTTATTAATTTAAAGGTAGGATGGACAAGTAATATAGCCCCCACTAGTATCTTTATAAAGCACAGCCCCACCCCCCACCTCCCATGTTAAAATATTAGTCACAAAAATGGGTGACATCCCCACCCCCCACTTCTCACGTGATGTGTAGGTGCTCACCACTACATTAAATCCGCACCCAAGTCAGTGACCATCACTTTTCCTCCGGGGGATAGGCACAGAAAAAAAATGTTTTATGTCATTTTAAAAAAAAACATCTTATTATCTCTCACACATATTTCAAAAGGAAAAAAATCCATATAACCCCGTAAACTGACTGAAATCTATATAACCCATCAACTTTTCTTAAAATCCATGTAACCCCTTGAAAACACCTAATAAATCTAAATAACCCCATGAAAAAATTTACGTTTACAGATGATGAATATTTTATGAATATTATGTTTGGTTAACATTGGTAGAAAACACAGTATACCAAAAAAACTATAATATATTAAAAATGCAAAAAAATATTTTATACATGATGATCTTGCTCCCTCAGGATATAATTTTATAATATATCCAGAGATGGTAAAATCGTTATTTTCATATGATTTTTCACATTTTAAACACATTGTAATTGTTTTTTTAATATATCGTGTTTTGAGTCATGGTTAAATAAACAAAATATGCGCAAAATATTCATAATCTATTAACAAAAAATTTATTCAAGAAGTTATTTGGATTTACTCGATGTGTTTTCATGGGGTCAAATGGATTTTAAGAAAGGTCAGGGGTTACATGGATTTCAGTCAGATTTCAGGGGGTTATATGAATTTTTCTCATTTCAAAAACATGATATATCTATGGAATCACATACACACGACATCTCTCATGTTTATTCTCAAACACAAGTAATTAATATAAAATGTATAGTTATCAAATTATAAATTCTTATTAATCTATTATCCATCGCATAGCATCATTTAAAATAAATTAAATAATAAAAAGATCACTTGTACTCTTTTTTTATTAAAAATATTAACAAAATTATTTTGCTCGGATAGTATTTTTTGCTGTACAGCTACGAATGAATCTGTCACAAACGAAGGGGTTAATAAAATAAAAAATTATTGTAGGTACCATAGCTTGGATTCTTTACTCATTAGTCTTTCATTAGAGACAGTTCATTGGCTCATTGACTTTCAACTTTTTTGAGGAAACATTGACTCGGGATTATCCTATCACAAGAGACCATTTAAACATTAAAAATGGAAAATCATCCCATTCTGGCCAGCTAGCTTATTAAAAATTGTTAGTCAATACTGATTAACCATTCAATAATAATTCTAAAACAGAAAGTCACATCAACCAGAGAATTCTTATATTTCTTTTACATAGACAGGCTATGGGAATTATTATCTATTCTTATAAGTCAAAGTCATGAAGTCAATTCCAAAATTCTTTACCAAGGAATTCCTTATCTTTGATAGTTGTGTGTGTGTAAAAATAAGAAGGGTGATACTCTTACAAACACCATACCTCATTATAATTATCGTATAAATAAATTTTTATTTATGATATTAGAATCAAGATTTAATCATTTGATTATTTCGAAACATGTTTAAGATGAGTTATTAAAGGGAATGAGCAATTATCACCCCAAACCACCAAACCCCCCAGATGAAAAATAATAATAATATGGTGACCGCCTGTAAATTGGGTTTAGTGGGACCCACTGTCTGTGATGGGCTTATGACCCAAGAATCCATCTACATATAACCAGAAGTCTGTAAAGTTTTCAAGTGTTGTTTCTTTTATAACATTTTTATTTTCGATGTTATTTTTATTTATTTATTTATGATCTTTGGTTTTAAATTAATAGTAAGAATAGAAAAAAAATTAATATCAATATAATTAAATGATAATGTGAGATATTTATCATTTCACATCATCACTTTTTATTGATTTTATATTGAGATAAAGATGAAACAAAAATTCTATCGATTTCAATATTTTGATGGTATATACATACTCTGAAATAATATTTGGTAAAATACTCATAATGATTTGTTATTTTCAACGATACCCCTCAAAAATATTTAAATTGATGATTTTTAGTTTTAAATGAAAGATTTTAACAATATAGAGTTGGTTGAAAGTTACATATGCAAAAAAAAATCATATATAACATATCTCTTTTATTTGTAACTTCAAAATAATTATTAAAATTTTTCTTATATATATATATATATATATATATATATATATATATATATATATTATGATATATTATATCGCATCTAAATTGCTTAAAAATTAAGAATATTGGTTTAGTGTAGTTTTTTCAAAAAATGTTTTTATTTACACGCACATCGTGTATGGATGAAGATTTATATTTACTAATAGAGAATGATATGTACAACCCCAATTAGAGCCTCATTCGTAATCTACACTATTTCTTTTTAAGATAAAAAAAAATCATATTTTCTTTCATTGAAATACATGTGGTTATATGAAATGAAATATATATTTAGATATAATAATATATTTTTTTATTTTAAAAAATAAAAAAAATTGTGTCATATATAGGTTCTCTCATATACTATGATAATACAATATATAATGTATTATCAACCTATTATAGTGTATAAAGCTGTTAAACAAACTGAGTATATTAACGTTTTACTATTAGACTGTTAAAAATCGTAATTAGTTTACCGATTTATGATAATTGGAGATTTAGGTTGTGTTAGAAAAGTACATTGATGAGCCTATTTAATTACATGTAATCCAGGGAGTTTTGAGTTGCAAAACTTAACTCTGAGGACTTTATTATCATTTTCACAGTCAGGTGCGTGTAGCCTTAAATGGATGCTATCACGTCGCTTTAAAGTCGAACGTGGATCCCACGTCACATGATTGATGAACCACCGACCTAAATACGGGGCGTCCGGTCCACCGCATCTGACCGCTGATTTTATGACACGTGTGCACAATTCTACATCCATGTGGGTCCACCGTTAGATTTTTCTATTCATGAATTTTGGAGGGTAAATTAAGACACACTGGTGGGGTTAATTATTATTTCAAATCTTGTCACTGTTGTGCCTCCTTATTCCTTCCCAAGTAAAAGACAGACAGTTCAATAGGCCTTTCTTTTTGTATCACTGGAGTTCATGTGGACACATGGTTAATCAAAAGTGACATTTGTGGGATACTTGATTAATGATTCATTTTTATAAATTACAAAATTAATTAAAAATCATTAACCACTCCAAGGAATGGTGTCACAACAAATCTTTTGACGTATTAAGATTCGAATCTCACGTCTTTCAGTCATCTTAACAAAAAAAAATTATAAACTACTCGATCAAGAGATATGCTGTCATTGTTATAAGTAGGTTATCAATCGAAACTAATTGATACTTCATTCACTGTGGAGGGACAAAAAGTGATAAATCAGATCTGGGTTACAAGATCCGCCTGCTCCGATATCCTTCAATCGGTATCGCATGGTTGTCAATGAATCTCGAGCGTTGTGAAAATGGAGTGGGGTGACCTGTAAAAGATCTGCGACGCTTAAGTCAATCAATAGAATTTTAAGGTTGTGTTATAAAATCAGTTATTGATAGCCCCAAATCAAATATAATGATCTGAGATTTGATCCCATATTTTAACTTGTAATATTCTGATCGCCGGATATGGATGGACCGTCGAATGGAATATACAGAATTGTAATCAATCAAACCAGACTCATGGTTCATTGGCCATTCGGGGCATGGGCCTCCAATAATCAAATCATGAGCCATGATCACGTGGAGCACGAAAATGAATCCTACAAACTATAAATGAATATTGCAGCTGATAATTAATTAGTGTGAAGGAAGGGGTAGACCTTAAATAGAGAATAAACACATCTACAACGAATCAATCTAAGATTAAAAAATAATCAAATATGTCTTATATCTTTTCATTACTATTATCCTTTTGTTTACGAGATTAACGGGCGCTCTTTAAATTTTGGATCTTGGCATTCAATGTAATAGCATCCATAAAAACAAAATCTTGATAACCAATTGGAGGTGAATTTTAGTGCGCCGACAAATAGGAAAAGCTCCACTCAACTATACTTGAACATGCATAGCTTTAGAACGTTTTTTGGCTAGGCATGTTAATTATGTACATCTACACTAGCTCAATATTAAGATTCAAATGTGTTTTGTCCTTGAAAAAAGTTGTGTTGAACACTGAGCAGTATTGGATTCAATCATTGACATATAGCTTGCTCTTCAACATAAGGCATTTTCTTTTCCTGTCTAAATCATCAACTTTTTCATAAACATAACAAGCATTACCTTGAGAAGGTATTACTTCTTCTACTTGCATATAATTTAGTCATGTTCCATCAATCTTCTAGTTGAGTCTTCATTTAGATATTCCACCCCACATGAATCTTAATGGAATTAATTGATCACCATTACCAACCATTTACAGCACAACAGAACTCCTACATGGTTGAATTCTAACCACCATTTTTGTTATCCACCTCTTCAAGCAAGTTATTAGCTTAGAAGTTCCAAGTCACATCATTCAAAATTAACATGAATACTGTTAAGTGGATAGGTTGGTGTAGCTCATTCTAAATTAGTTGAGAGAAATCTGACGTGGTTCGTTGAATGATCAAGGATTTATTTAATTTAATGAAAATGAATGCACATCTTTTGGTTGGTGCTCATGTTAAAGGCTACAAGCAACCTGCCTAATTAGGTTTCCCTCCTTTCTCAAGTCACTGATTAGTTTGGGTTTTAAGTACATGTTTTAAGAGAGTCAATTAATCTGGAGCCCGTTGAGATTCTTCACATAAACTCAGAAGCTATAGATCAAGTAGTAACGTATAATATGAGTGTTTGATCTGGCTGAGAGTCATTTTCATGCTCTATCAACTTGTTATTTTGATTAATGGTTAATGATGGGGTTAGGTAATTTTTATTTAAAAGGTTTGGAGTTTCTCTTGTCCAAGTATATATGTGGGTCCTGAGCCTCAGATGAGCTAAAAGAGATTCCTGATAACCACTCTGCCTATTTGTATTTTCTGCAAGAAAGGCTGGTCCAGAGCACTATGAGTTCAAGATTGAAGAACCATGATCCAATTGAGTTGCAGACCTCCGGTCAAATGTCCTTTTCTGTTGATCTAAAGGACATGAGTGCATGTGCAACTAACTACAAAAGACTCTGTGGATTGTAAATTTGCATTGGACAAGGATAATATTCCAACCAGCCCTAGACTTTAGGGGATCGATTTGTGTTTGTTTTTGCTTGACTAAATCAAACAGTTCTTGTTCCATCAAATGAATAGGACCATGTTCATTTATTGAATTCTTGACTGTTTGATTGATCTATACACAAAACAAAAAAGGAAGAAAAGTAGAGGATATCCATTCCCCATTTTCACCTTTTTTACCCTCAATTATATACCTTATACTAAATGAAGGTATATGATCTCTTCATCTTGAAGATAAATTCATTTATAACTAAAAAATTTGTTAATTTGGGGCTACTTGTAGGTATCCATATACCTTCATTTTGAAGATATATACATTTATCACAAGAAAACACGTTAATTTGGGGATGGTTGTGGTAATGCTCATTAGAATTTTGTTGGTGTACCCTAGGAGTCCCAACTCCCAAGGCAGTGGACATCGAACCTCCTCTTGCAGGTGCAGGATCAAACCTTGCTAAGGGCAAGGTAGAAAAGGTGGAAAAGTCCAACTAGACTTGATTCATGAGAAATCTCTTCAGCATAGTTGTGAGCCAAGTATTGGCATGTTATAGTTGTTACTAATTACTATGCATTATATTGACCCACAGTGTGTGAGACTTGTAGCTCCTCAGGAAAAATAATAAAATAAATATATACTTTATTTTGAAGGTATATACATATATGGTGAGAAAACATGCTAATTTGGGGTTGGTTGGAGGAATTTTTTTGGTGTACCCGGGGAGTATTATTTGACAATTCTAGTGCGGGTTATAAAAGGGATTATGCAGATACTTTTTTTAATCCCAAATAACCTAGTTACTGAATACTAGATGGACACAAATTTCAACCCTATTTGATTTTAATAAAACCCACATGATTTCTAATGAACTCTTTTACTTCTCAATAATTTCCACATGCATGGTCCTTTGATTTTAGATCAATATAAACCAAGCTAGCAAAAAAACAAAAAAACCCTCTGCCTACATCTGAGGAGGCTAAGCACATGCTTAACAAACTTTAAACTTGTGTTTTATACATGATACTCCCACTTGTCGGGGGCACATCCACATGGAATGTACCATCCATATTCTCCGGTGCTTGATGTCAATTGTCTATTATGAAGTTCTTTCAAACATAATAATAGACGTGTTGTTACACAGTTTTTTTTATAATCTTTAGTTGTAACCATGTGTATATTCAATGAGATACATACTCCATTAAACGAAACATGTAATTTTTAATTTATCTTATAAGTTGGTTCATACACTGTATGGGAGTTTATACATTATTTTGCGAGATTAAATGCTTCATTATATAAAATATACACCTTAAAAAAACATATAAAAACTATGTGTAGGATTGTAATAGATGTTGTATGTCAACCTTAAAATATGTGATTCCTCCTTTTCATGCACCAATACATAAGAGTTTTGATACATCAAGTTCATTTTAATCTTACTTTTAGGCTCTAGATCATATGTATTGATTTCGAAATGTACATTAATTATAATAAAAGAATCCCCATATAAATGCATGTTAATTATCTCAAATAAAGGGTTAAGACTAAAAAGTTGGGATAAAAATAGGTTACCATAAAACATTATTTTGTAACGTTTACGTTAGTATTTTTTCAATGCTTAGGGTAGTGTTAAGTGTGACATCACACTTGATGTTCTTATAATTGTTTTTTGAAGATTGGTGTCTACAGGATATGATCTTTGATCATCCATTACACAGAGGGGAGTACTAACCGACTTTTTCAAAGCTCGGTTCGTTATGTTCTTATAATTATTATGATGTGATATTTATGACTCATAATCCAAAACATCCAATCAGTAACACTCAATGGAACTATCCAGTATCCACCACACACAAATTAACACTGAAAGGTGTTACAAGAATTTATTAGACAGACACAGAGAAGATCAAAAGTAAGCTAAGTAGTAAATGGGCCTGGTGGGCTTGTGGGGTCTGGCATTAGCCCATGGCATACTTCTGGGTCCAGCTCCTGGCAGTGGACTCGTACTTGAATCGGTCGTTCTTGCACATGTGGGCGATCTCGGGCACCAACGGGTCATCCGGATTCGGATCCGTCAACAATGAACATATGGACAGCAGAACCTGGGTTACATAATCACATATCAATACCCATATTAGCTAAATCAAATCACAAGTGGTCATCTATATACACTCAGTCCAAATTCAACTCAGGTTCCTATGATTATATGATAAATCTCCAAGTGCCAATTTTTGTAAAATTTAATCCTTGTGTTATCATCAATGGGTATCTAGAAATTTTTTTTTTTTTTTTAAAAAAAGGCATGGATATAATACACACCTTTGATATGGTGAGAGCAGGACTCCATTGCTCTTTAAGTATGTCCAAGCAGATGTTCCCATTGCTGTTGATATTTGGGTGGAAGACCTTGGTCCTAAAAGCAACCTGTATGAAGACAATAGTCTCTTCATTGTAAAACCAGACTATAGAAATCAAATCCTACTAGAGAGAGAGATGTATATATAGAGTACCTTGGGAGGTTTGAAAGGATAATCAGGAGGGAAATGGATGGTGACAAGGAAGACACCCCCAGAGTATGGACTATCATTTGGACCTATGATGGTTGCTTGCCAATGAAACATGTCTTCTGCCACTGGACCTGAAAAGTTTTCACAACAAACACAACATACTCTTTCAGGGGAAAAGAACATAGATTTATGCAAGGATTATTATTAGTGTTTGGTTTGACTCACCTGCACTGCAGGAGCTAGGGGGGTCTCTCTGAAGGTCTCTGAGTTCCTTGATGATCCTCTTTGAAGCCATCTTTGCAATCTTGGATGTTTTTCTGATGTCTCAAAACTAAGATATTTTGGAAATTTAGCTGTCTTGGTGTCCTTGCCAAAGCCAAAGAGCAATTTATATAGGAAGAAGGGATGGTGGAGAGAATGGAAGGGTTGGCCAAAGGTGATGGTAGTGGGGCTCAGTGGGTATAGATTCTCCTAACAAAAGTAACAAGTCAAGAACCAGCCATGCATGTCCCTGTCTTAAAGTTCCAATTGTCTTCACTCATAAACGTATCCTGTTTTGTGTCTGCAATGAACCAAGCTTTCAATCCTATTCAGCACACTTTTTTTTGTTTTCAAGTTGAGATGAGATTCATTGAAATCAAGCTCAAATCATTTGGATGTGAAACCTGTATAAAAGTGCGGCTTCGGTGTTTCTAGTCACGTGTGTCAGGGCTACGTTAATAATGATTTTAAACTCAATTCTTAGAAAGTTCTATACTTTTTTAATTAAATTTATTCTAAAAATGCGTTTTTAAAAAAAGTAAAAGCGCCATTTAAACGCATTTCTAAACGCTAGCTTAAGTTCACTTTTAACCATGTCCCTTTATTTTGAGTGTGCACACATTTATACAGGTAATTTTCTGTCACCATAAACCTTTCAAATATAAGCACACGATCCAAAGCTTAAAAAATAGGTAAAAGATAAGCTGAATGTATCTTTTAAACCGAAGGATTCTAACAGACTGAATTTGGAATAAGTAGTTCTTCTCACCTGTCTATTCTATACCATGAAATTGCAGTCTGGACGATCAGATTAACTAGTCTAATCTAATCAAGCAAATACTAGTAACTTTATGCTTTTCTGCTAATAAAATAAATGCTTTTAGGATGAATATTCGTCTTTTAGGATGAAAAGATATATGAAAACCATGGTCTCCGTCCATTCAAAATCCTGTGTACCCCAGAAAAAAAAGGCAATATATTCGTACTAAGCACAAACAATACCTTTCACACAATTGAGGATACTTTTGATTGCAGTAAAAAAAAGAAAAAAGAAACTAGATGCACCACATTCCACAAACTAGCTGGTCCTAATATTCTTCTCATCAGACCCATCACAGTATCTTCACAATTTTTTTTAAAAAGTGTTCAACATTCCACACAACTTGCATTCTTCACCCCCAACAATTCCTTTAATATAATATATAATATAAAGAAGTACAGAATAAAAACTAATGTGAGAAAACAAGTGATGTATATGGATCCCACCGTTTAATCTAACAGAAGATCGACTCAGGTTACACAAACAAAAGATTCAGTAGTTCTTAATACTAACACAAGCAAGATAGAACAAGTGGTTCCACGGTGTACCCAAGCCTTCGCCGAGTCATTAAATAGAACATACAAATTATGAATATAACATGTTCAAGCAAGAAAAGTATTTTCAGATGGTCTTTCCTCAAGAAGCGAAACCATGTCTACAACAGAGGAGCTAAAGACCACCACAAGACAGAAGAAAGCGACGAAATAAATCACCTGATGCCACCAAAGCTCTAGTGATGTTAGTTGAGACTTATATATACCAGGGCCTGCTTCCTCTAGAGAGATGAGTGCAAGAGAAAGAGACGCTATAACATGGATGACGCATACGCTGGCCACTTCTTCTTTTTCTTCCTTTCTCATGTTTTCTTTTATTACAAAATGGAGCAGGCCTTCTGTGACTTTCTCTTCTTCTTCTTCTTTTGCTTAGGTGGTTGAAGCACCACCTTGATGGCCGCATCAAATACTGCCTTGACGTTCTGCATTAAATGTGATACTTTCACGATTGCAATCTCAACTTATGATGATGCTACTTTGGTTAAATTTAAAATTAAAAAAAAAACAAAACAAAACAAAACAAAACAAAACAAACAAAACAAAACAAATGAAAACAAAACCTGCTGTGTTTTCGAACTGCACTCAATGTAGGCAGGAGCTCCTATTAGTTTCCTCAGCTCCTCTCCCTATGGAATTAATCATGAGAACGAGTTACGACTGTCTGGAACACACATAACTCTGATATAATGGAAGCAGCATAATGATTCTTACCTGAGCAGTGGTAATAGGCACCGCACCAGGATGATCTATAAAGAACTGCTTGTCATCGCGAAGATCTGTACAGAGAGTGTGTATTATGACAATGAATTGGTATATAATTTGCATGCAGATTTTTTTCAACAAATATGTTAAATACATAAGATTGGTTACACTACAAGAAGATGTAGAATTAACATAAAAAAATATATATTCCCTAACATACAATCACAAGTCACGGTAATTGTATACAAGGTTGGAAGTATACCAAAATCAATTACCACACTTGAATACCCATGTACATGAAAAACATAAAAGATCTCAGTAAATAATTTAAATCCTTGTGAACGGAGATGGAATGATCATGAAGAGAGGTACCCATTGATATGGGACAATTCATAAAGCTAATTCAAATAATCATGCAAAATGTGACAAGTTAAATGGCTAACATCTACCAAGGAATCATACTTCACACTAGATAATACAAATAATTGATGGACAATAAAAGCTGGAGAAAGGGTTAACATATGGGAGAGAGTACTTTCGGTTAAAAAAACATTTAGCAAATCCAAGGACAATGTCATAACATGAAACACTGCTTTTA
This sequence comes from Acorus calamus, assembly GCA_030737845.1. NCBI lineage: Eukaryota > Viridiplantae > Streptophyta > Magnoliopsida > Acorales > Acoraceae > Acorus > Acorus calamus. The sequence continues at coordinate 36,283,722 of CM060860.1, read as the reverse complement.
CATGACAATATCTTGATGACAGGATGACAATAAGACACTATACATGAATATAGTAGATGTTCTAGATCTGTCAATCATAGGGATAACATATCTTGATTGCATATTGTCCATAAGAACTAAATCCATTTGTCAACGAAATCTTTCAAAACTAAATAACTGGAAACTTTTACAAGTTCTCAGATCTACCCAGTTAAGGGTAGTATTCCTCCTATTCAGATGAGAGTAACACAGCCAGATAAAAGTTCATAAGCAGGCTGATAGATGTAGGACACCATCGAAAAATGACAGTCAATGTGGCACAAGATCTACAACAGCAGATGAGTGACAGATGAAGCTAACAATGATGCAATTGCTACCCAATGACTACTTAAATTGCTACATTTCAAATGGAATTATCATGACGATTTCAGATATCACAAATCATAAAATTACAAAATAAAATAAAAATTAAACTATGGTTAAATTCCCAAAAACAATCTCATAATATGGATATATTGAAATCATCAAACCATAATATGAATAAATGAATAAAAATTATTATTTCAAGCATTTGGCTTTTTCATATTTGCAACTCAATTACAATCATACTAAATTCTTTTTTTTTTAATTTGGACTATCCACCAGATCTCATTAAATCAGTAATCCTCCAAACCTGAACAAAACCAAAAATCCCACAAACAAAATTACACTCAATCCCTAAGTTACATAAAATCTCTCGTTCTCTTCAAGCAGACTGTATTACCTCTCAAATTATCCTTGCACCAAGCGATTAAACTGGCACAAATGAAATTATTCAGCATATCATATGCATTAAATAGAAGGTCCTAGAATAACTAAATAGTATATACAGTCTATGAGGTGAAAAACAATGTGAAGAATGAAAAGCATAAAGCCATAATCCATCTGAATGATGGTGTCCCACATAGGAGGACATTTCATCAAGCTTCAATGACACTATAGTGGCGAAAATTCAGAATTCATGTAGCTTATGCCTGCCCTTTGCCCATGAAGACATGCTTGCCTTGTGCCGGAGTTCAGTTAAAAATCAGGGCTAACTACTGAGAAGGAAAATAAACAAGCAAAAATGAAGAAAACCCCACCTTTCCTATAATACAGTACAGAAGGTATTTTTTAAATGAGCAGTTCGCAAGTTTGTGACTGTTAAATAACAAAAGTATCTTCATGGGCCTCTATACAGCTACCGGCACCAGATGGTGGCAACAATTTGCCAGGACCAACCCAAAGTGGAATAAATTTGAAAATCATATCCATACACACACTTCCAAAAATTAAAAAGATCAAATAGGCAAGATATATATAATTATGACAAAACATATAACATGAAAAAGATTACTTGAAATTGTAATTTGACAAACTGACTTCAAGTGACAGACATTTTGTCACTTTATATGGCAACGCTGGCATACTATTCAAATATCTTTAAAAATATACATAACTTATTCCTACTAAGATAACTATAATACAATAATGTCAACAAAATAAAACTCACTCTTACTCACTCTTCTTTTGATGCCCGATATATATATATATATAGTCAAAAGGTCACATTTTCCAAGCATGCTCTTGAGCATTTAAAATTTCACCTCAAAAAAAGTTTAGTCCAGCATAAGAACAGTGGCAAAACATTTTTATTATGCTTTGGGCACATGCCTCAGTTTCTAATGGAATTGTAGTAGGTTGCCTACCTTCAATCACAAAAAGAAAAAGAAAAAAACAATGCCAAAACATCAGCCACTGTCATTCAACAGTTGAACCAAAAGTCTACATAACAAGTACAACTTGGTTAAGGAGAATCAGTTTAAAGCATGTGTGGTGGGTGCAAACATTGGCTAAAATGTTGACTGGTCATAGCATCATACTTGGCAGGAACATGTTAACAAAACGTCCTCTAAAAATTGTCCTGCACATACACTCCATTTCAATATGGCGACCCACACCTACATCCATAGATGCATATAGAGAGAAAAATGGAAAAAAAGAAGGGCCTCACAACCATGATATTCAAGTGTGTGCCAAGGTTTACTATTGCATTTGTATGTTATCAGAAGACAAATCTGCTATCAGTTCATGCAGGATATGCATTAACTATGATGATAACATACAAAGTAGCAGATCCTGTCAAAAGCCTGCTGAAAAACACCAGCTTAATTAATTGCAGGCATTGTGATTATGGAGTCACATTAACACTGCTCATGAAGATAGAGGTGACTGATTATAATCATGAGCATTAAGACTATAAAACTGCACGTACCCGCCACTAATGCAATCGCCATGCAACCCAAGAATAAACAATGTCATCTAACAGAGGCACTAGGTGGCACAAACAGATGAATTCCAACTGCTCACATAGTTTTTCTATTAGTTACAAAATCAATAAGGTGTAATGAATGCTCACAAGTTCAAAAATAAATAAATAAAATAATGGCACATTCAGTAAGGATCTTCTATGGAATCTCCAAATCAGAGTAATTTATAGGATTCAACTTGACCCTTAGTTCATAACAACAATAAATTCTTACATACAGAGAATAATAATCAACAAGTCAGTTTTTTGTACGTGCATCAGATCAAGAGAAAAGAACAAAGAGGAATAAAATTCATGATAATGGAAAGGAGTACCTAAAAGATATTAAATCTTAAAACATTTTTCTATCAATAGGCCTCTAAAATTTTCAAAAAAAAAATTGATTAGCCGGTTAGCACCCCGTCTCCAAAAAGGAGATCAAAGGAACAAACTCAATCATGTCAAATGTGCACAAGGGGTGCCGATTTAAATTTAAAAAAGGCTCTGAAATTTTCAGGGAAAAAACAATGTTGACCATGAAAATCATGGAAAAGGATGGAAAATCATGAAAATAATGGCACATTCAGTCAGGATCTTCTATGGAATCTCCAAATCAGAGTATTTTATAGGATTCAACTTGACCTAGTTCATAACAACAATAAATTCTTATGTACAGAGAAATAATAATCAACAAGTCGGTTTTTTGTACATGCATCCGATCAAGAGATAAGAACAAAGAGGTATAAAAGTCATGATAATGGAAAAGAGTACCTAAATGATATTAAATCTTACACATTTTTCTATCAATAGGCCTCTAAAATTAAAATTAAAAAAAGGCTCTGAAATATTCAGGAAAAACAAATGTTGACCATGAAAATCACGGAAAAGGGGAAGAGATGAAGGGAAAGATTATTTTATCGAGAAAGGTAAATTATTAAATCAGTGTTTGTGTTGCTTGACCTAATAGTTTTGCTGAAGCTATAAGGTTTTCCTAATAACCCCTTTCGCCAGAAGAGGCATGGATGGGCTTCTTACAAGAGTACATGTCAAAAGATGTAGTCCCAAGAGAGTTATTTAATCATGTCCACGGTCCACGCATATTTTAATTTTACCCATCATGTCATAAAAAAACGGTGCTCCACTGGACTATCTGCAAACGAGGAATTGAGTTTTCTACCACGGCTGACCTCCAACATAAACAAGAATTCAAGAATATCACTCTGCAAGTGTTATTCATCAAACAGGAAGGTAATGTGAACTGAAGATGACAAATGCAGCTCAAAATTCAAGAACTTGAACAGATCTAAGAAAAGCACAGCATACAGGGAAAAAAGCTGCAGGTGAAAAACCACTCATATGCAGTACCATGGTTAGGCAATGAAAGCCACACAAACTACAAGAATGAAAACTACATGGAAATCAGAGCAGATACAGTCCATGCTGAAGAAAAGTAGAAAACTATCCAAGAAGGCCGTTCATTTGGAGACAAAGTGAAGCTCGAAAGCGAGTTATGTTTTTATGAAAAACAAAAAACACATGAATCCAATATATTTACCATCAAACTTTACATGTTAACATTTATAGGCAAAAAAGGAAACTTGTTTGATTGCAAATCTCAGAGTATTACATGGTGGCAACACTAGACTTTGCTATTTGGTTACTTCAACAATTTACTATTACCAATATATGCCATATATAAATCAAGGACCTCTCAAATAGTAAAATTTCAGGAAATGTCACATATAGGATAGTGTGTGGTGCACAATGCAAATAAAAAATGCTGAAATTAATGCCAACTGACATGTACACAAAATTCAAATTATGATTTAAAATCCAAGGAAGACACAAGCCAATAGGTGAAATAGAATCACTATTACAGCAGTGTCACATATTATCACTTCTATCAAAGAATTTCTTCATGACACAACTTACAAATAATTATTATGAGCCTACAAATAATTTTCACATTCCATGATTTTGCTTCTGCCAAAAAGTTTATCTTTGGGCAATCATTTGCCAACCAAACAAAAAATTAATTCCCAAACCAATGCTTGAATTATGTTGTGCACACCAATTGATAAACCTGGTATTACTAAAAAAAATCATTGCATGTGAAGTCCTAATAATAAATAAAGTCACGAGGATGCATCAAGTATCAACCATTTAACACAACCTGGAATGAGTAAAAGAAATAGAAAGCTTATCTTAATAGCAAAAAAGTTCACCATGAAAAAACAGCTCTTTCTAATTTAACTTGAAATAGAAATACCTAAGACACTGTACGGAAAAACTCATGATTTACTGCCAACTGGTGACTTATAACATGTTACAAAGACAAGTGTGAAACGCAATCATGTGTATTAAAAGAAGGAACAACAAAGAGAGGCTCAGGCGTAATGATAGAATACCGAGTTTTGTTCCAACAAGAATTATTGGAACACCAGGAGCATAGTGCCTCAGCTCGGGAATCCACTACACAGGAGAAAAAAAGATGTTTATAAGATTCACAACAGCAACAAGTATATCATGAATATAACCAAAGAATGAGACAACAACAGAGTGGATAAAAATAAATATCCTTGCTCACCTTTTTAGCAACATTCTCGTAGCTGGCCTTACTGATGAGTGAAAAGGCCAACAGAAAGACATCAGCTCCACGATAGCTCAATGGTCTTAGTCTATTGTAGTCTTCCTGGCCTGTCCAATATTAAAGCAGACACGCTGAGCCTGAATTTCCAGAAAAACAATATTAAGCAACTGAGAAAAAAACTTACCAGCTGTATCCCACAATCCTAGGTTAACGGTGCTGCCATCGACCACAACATTCGCACTGAAGTTGTCAAACACGGTTGGCACATAATCCTGTGGAAAGATCACAGAACCAGAATAAATAACTTTCCCAGGCTGCTTGACAAACAAATCAGGTAACACCTTAAAGGAAATAATAATTTTTACAATTCTTATAAAGAACACAACATGCCAATAATAAAAAAGCGGAACATATGAACATTTACACCAAACTGAATGAAATGCAGATCCACAATAATCCATTCAGACATAAACTCTTCCAATTAAAGGTGACAGTTTTCGTACCAATATGACAGTTTTACACAAGAAAAAGAAAAGCCCGCCAAGTTGATTGCATGTTTTAAACAACCGATTTCAAAATGGACAACAGAGATCACCAAAAAAAGGTAACAGCTTTTCATACAAACAAGAAATCAAATATCATAGGTCAGATAATATGTGCGACTTTCCCCAAAAACATAACAAAAAAAAAACACTGACCAAGAAATGGTTAAAATTGAAACCCTAAATGACAAAATTCTCACTCTAATTCCGCCCAATCCCAGCCCTAGCATCACCAGGAATCAACGCATCATAAATCATCAACCCAAAAAACATCACAATTTTTTCACCCACACTCACCCAGAGAGGAACCCAAAATTTCATAAATACAAGAAATCTCAAACAAAAAAAAGCGCATCAAAGAAAACACATCAAAACCTAAAATTCCCAACCACATTAACAACCACCAAATTCAATACTCCTGCCTCAGGATCCGCACCGTGGGGAAGGTGTTGCTGGTGTACGAGATGAGCATGCACGTCTTCCCGACCGCCCCGTCCCCCACCGTCACGCACTTTATGAACCTCGACGCGCTCATCTCTCCTCCGCCGCCGCAGATCACAACCCAGAAAAACAAAACACTGAACCCCCCTCGATCAAACCCTCGGAGACCTCAAATCAAACCCCATTGCAACGGAAACCCCCCTACTCCGCCAAAACCCTGTCTGTCAACACACGTGCGAGAATGTCGGGTCAGAGAATAAGAGAGAGAGAGACACGAAGCCCTAACCCTAACCCTAGGAGGCCAGGGGGGAGAAGAAGAAGGAGAGGAAGAGATCACCGTCTCAACCAAGAGAGATTGTGAAAGGCGATGCCTTTGGCCGGGAAACGTTGCGGTTGAAGCGGACTCTGACCCGGGCTCTCTCTCTCTCTCTCTCTGGGTGTCTGCGGATATCGTTATCAGCACTCCCAAATAGGGTTATACAAAGACTTTCCTTTTTTTCGGGCATTAAATAACACAGACATTGAAACAAAAGCAGCTAAAGAACTGTACATGGCCCATCTCTTTTTTTTTTCTTTTTTTCTCTTTTTTGGAATGAAATGTCCACGTCAGCAGTGGACCACACTGCACTACCTGCCCCCTTTAAATTGGTCTGTAATTATATTTATATATATATATATATAGGAAGTGATTCGGTGCGGGAATGCAGGAATGCGGGAAGCGATCACGGACCGTCGATCACGGGTCTATCGCATCGGACGGTCATGTGCGATTCACATCGACCGTTGGATGCGATGGACCCGCGATCGAACGACCGACGTCGCTTCCCGCATTCCCGCACTGAATCACTCGACTATATATATATTCTATGTATTTGTCTATAATTGTTTGGTATTAATGAGAAATTGTCTGTCCCAATGTATTTTGACAGATGAGTAGTGATACCCAGGCCCCAACTTATAGGCTCCATTCACAGGCCCCATGAGGTGTCATCACCTTATTGGTTGGTTTGTTGACTTTTGAAAATGGATAAAATGGCAAAATACTGATATGCCCTTCATTAAAAATAAATTCAATTAACCCAAATCCCTATTTTTTCTCTTATTAATATTTCACATTAATTGAATTTGCATAATTTAAAATTTGACTATTTTAAAAAAATATCTCTATAAAATTTGTCTATTTCAAATTTTGAATTTTTAAAATTTTTATGAATTTTACACCAAAACTTATCTAACTTACACAAAAATCACCTAAATTGTTTTTCATCAAAATTACACAAAAACATATGTAAATTACACCAAAATTATCTAAATAACACAAAAAAATGCTCTAGTTTTTTTGTATGATTATAACTGTTACAGAATGTAACGGTGTTGCACAAATGTAACAAATACAAATCATTATGTATATGCGATTGAATGTTACTATGAATACAACAATAATATACATTTACGAATGTAACAGTGTTGCATAAATAACATTATATCGTTCAAAGACTGTTACATTTCAAATGTAAATACAAAAACAATACAAACATTTACAAGACTGTTACATTTCAAATGTAACAAAATAACAAAAACTATGTATTATCTAAATTTGTCTCTTTCGAATCAAACCGCAATATTCATTAACTGTTACAATTATAAATGTAAATGTAACAGTATTAATCAATACACAATTTTCACAATGTAAATACAACAAAACGATACCTGACCTCACTTGGAGGGGATGACGGCGGCAATGACGGAAGAGGCCGCCGATTGTCATTTGGATGGTTTATTTTGCAAGAGAGGGAGAGGAGTTGAAACAGTGGGTAAACAGTGATTTTCAATGTAGTACATAAAGGGGGACTTAGCTGTTTTGGATAAGAGGAGGAAAATGAACTGTTTCGAGGAAGTTTATTTGATTATATAAGGAGAGGTCGACTGTTTTAATGGAAGAAGTCAGTGAAGTTTTTTTTTTTTTTAGTAATAAAAGAGGAGAGTGTGAGAGTGTGAGTGGAATATAAAGAAAAAAAAATAGAGAGAGTGAGAGAGGGAGGAAGAAGAAGAAGTTGATAAAGGAGTTCCATCGCCCGCTGAAGTTTTTTTTTGTTTTGATTGAGGTGAAGACGATGAAGACTTAAAAAGGAATTTATTGATTTATTTAATCTGAATTTTTTATTATAAAATTTGAGTGGGGGGAGTTTTTAAAGATTTAATAAAGAACAAATCACAAAAAAATCGTTAAATCATAACCGATGTCTTGATGCCACCTCAATGGGGCTTGTGAAATTGGGGCATCATTATTGTTTGACTTAGGACAAAATATATAGTTCTAGAAAAATAAAAATGTGAACTTGAATTGAACACGATTTTATTTATTTTTTTATTTTGTAATAGAGTATACAGTGATGTATTAGAATATATTAATTGCATTGGTTGATTTTTATGTATAAGGTGATAATCGGTAATGTGGAAATGGTTTGGGGGTTTTTTATATTTATGTCTTTGTTATTTCCATGGATGAAACTTATTTAATTTTATTTAAATCTAATATAATGTTAATTTCTTGATCAAGGGCAAAATCAGAAATTAAAATATAAGGGAGTTGAGGACAAGAAAAGAGACTTCAAAGTAAAAAAGAAAAATGTCCTGGATCCCATCAGAACTCTGAAATTAAGCGTGTTTGGATGAGAGTGGTACTAGGATGGGTGACCTCTTGGAAAGTTCTCGTGTTGCACCCCTCAAAATCTCTTTTCTTAAACCTCAAAAAAAAAAGTAAAAAAGAAAAATGCTTATAAAATATATTGTCTATATATGGCTGCATGGGTTTAAAATCTAATAACATATGTGATCATCATATTACAAGACATAATAATATACAATATACAATTGATTGATAACAGTGTATACTAAATACATGACAATATATCGAAAGAACCTAAATGAGCTGAACAACTAAAAGAGATGGAAGTATCTAGAAAAATGCAACTGCTAATCGGTGTTTTCATATGCTAAAAAAAGTTTAGGGACATTGGAAAAAAAATATTTGGTATTAATTTCTCTATCACCTATTAATTCTTTTTTTAACTAATTTAACCATTGATGACATTTTTCGATTGTTAAAAATAACCATTATTATCAGGGATTATTTTAACCATTTATTTTCGCAATCCCCTTGAACCTGGTTGGGCCTCCTATTTTGTCATAAAAGACAAACTAAGCCTAGATAAAACTTAATTTATAGAGAGTTATTAGTGATTTGATCACTATAGCGTAGAATACATGTTTTTTTCTCCTTTATTAAAGTTATTGCATTGTTGTTGAGCCTTTATTCATGGATTACTTGTATATAGGTCTTATAAAAAATTTATCTGGTAATATAAAATTATGACAATCCTTATTGTAAATACAGGACTTCTTCATATATTTCTCAAATTCCACAAAATTCCATATATTCCAGGAGTATGGAAGAATCTCGTTTTCCATGTCAATAGAATCTTCGATGTTAAAGTAAAAAATGTTGAATATGATCAAAGATTAAAATTAAGTTAATGATAAAATGAACCATGCGTGAAACAATGCAAATGACAAAATATAATTAAAAAAAATTAAACCAACTTCACTTGATTGGTCTTTTAATTTTTGAAAATCAACTATCTAGTTTGTAAGAAATCAATTATTCAGTAATCAACAATTTAATCAATTTAGTTTGACGTTATCCTTTCTTTCTTTTTAAATAGGTGATCTTTCTCTCAAATTAAATCATAAAAAATATTAATTTTTTCATGGAATTATTTTTCCAGTCCCTAGTGGGAAATTTACATTAAACTCCAATGGAATTTGCTCTTTTTGATTGGTTGGATACGGTGGCGAACATAAAATAAAATTTATTTTGTGGCATAATCCACACGCAACCAGCGAAACACACTTCTCCGCGGAGAAAAGGAATAATGATCCACGAATCGAACGGCTGGGGACTTGGATCATTGGAGAAGGTGCATTAAATGACGAATCGACAGGGTTGGAGGTGACCGTAAGAGCCCGTGATCCACCATTACATCTTCTTCTACAAGTGGGGCCAATTCCAGGTAAACAGTTTCGGCGGTTACTTCAAAAAAAAAAAAAAAATTGTAATGATACAATTAAAATGTACCAAAACTATTTCACGTGTGTACACAGTAATCATGTGATATCCGAATTTATGGCACAGTTTGATAAGCGCAGATCCGATTATTCATATGGAACTGTGCGGCTCATGAATCAAACTACCCGATTAATTATTGAGTATATGATGTCATTTTTTTATTAGATTCAGGTAAGTTTGGGTTCGATCAGCATCATCAGAATCCAATAAGAGAGTAATATATGTGTCTAACAATTAATTGTTTAGTTCGATTCATAAGTTGTGTATTTTAGTTCATGTATTATACAGTTTGATATTGACCAGACTAATCGAATTCAATCTTGATTTGGATACGGACTCCGGTTCTGGTAAGAGCATAGGTGATTGGAGAACAGTTTATGCAGTTTGTTATTAAAAAATAAAAGGGATAATGTTATGTACAGTCTTTTTTTCAACTTCATTTCTAGTTTATACTTGTTTTTTATTTTTTTTAAAAATATTATATCTTATTTAATGGGATACACGCTTTATACAAAATTAAACATATACTCAAGATGAATTGTATGGATACCTTTATTAAAAATATGAAAAATATATATCGAAACATATATACCTCATTAATTTAAATATATATTTCGATAATTTTCTACAAACACATATATGATTGGAAAAAAAAAACTGTGTAATAACACTCAAACAAAGTATTCTGATGTGAAATGAAAATTAATCTAAGAGAAATAAAACATTTATTGATAAATTTAAATAATGAAAAATTGATAAATCTTTTATTTTTTATAAAATAGTGATAATTTATCCCAAAATGTATTCTCTTTATCAAACATCCAATAGGTTGTGTGTAGTGTGGATAAATTAATTGTTTCTGATTTAAAAATAAAAATTGATTTTTTCAATCTAAAATGAATAAAAATATTTTTTAAACTTTTTTTATCAGGAGTTTAATAAATATGAATAATAACATATCTAATAAATTATATCTTATATATATATTAATTAATGCAGCATTTAGCAAAGAGTTTTAAGAAAGAATTTTACTTGAAGAACCACAAAGTGTAAGAAAAAAAAGAACACCATGCATGGGGGTGGTAGTTGTCAAGGCGGTTCTCTTGTACCCTTTATCTGTAGTCTTCTGACCTGTCATGAGCCAACTAAACCATTTTTGTTTTATGTTTGACATGACAGTGGTGGTTGGAGAGTTGGTGAGGCCTTTTCAGGTCCACATATATGACACAAATCCCCCATTAAAAAGATATTTCATTCACCCAACGAATATATATACACACAGTTATGTAACAAATACCACCTGCTCTTCTGTTCGTCACCAACTCTGTTTTTGCACTTTTTAGTTAAAATAAATGTGGACAGGTTTGAAGTGGTTAATAATTTTTAGGCTCTCTTTCCTGAAACCAACATGCTCATATATATTTTAAAATTGGACCATTGTTGGTGCTTCTTCTTTAGCAAGGGAATTTGAGAGTCTGTGTTATGGTTAGTTTTATATAACAACTAGCCCATCATTGATTGTGTTTTTCTTTGTGTGTGTGTGTGTGTTTTTTTTAGTTTTTTTTTTTAATTTAGGATCATGCATGATTGTCCCCCAACCACTTAAAAGATCCCTTGAAAAATCAGCTAAAGACATCATGAGCTCCACACATTTATTTCATCTGCATTTGGCATTTCCAACCCATGATTATAAAGAAGAGTATAACTTAAGGTTCTTTAGAACTGTCACCATCATCAATGCCCACAGTCAGATAAGTGTCTTTTAAAAAAAATCACAAAAAAAAATATTGAGCTCCAATCAAAATGGACATATACATTTATACATTGTACATGTTTATTAAAATTTATAAACTTTTTGAGAATTTATACATTTATACATTTATACATGGTACATGTTTATTAAATTTATAAAATTTATAAACTAAATATTATAATTTTTTATCTTAAATAAATAATTATTGCATGTTTGTTTATATCAAAACTTATTTAAATAAAAAAAATTTAAAAATTAGAATATGTAAGCTGGTAAAGGGTGCTTACGAGACTATAACTTATAGTGTGCTTTAAATAATATTTATTTTATACAATAATGTTCTTCACTTTTTTTTACCAATGACAAATGTCTTTTCATTCTCTCTCAAACTCCTCTCCTACGGTTTAAAAGAGTATTTTTGACGATGCATGGTAAAAATCTGTTTTAAAACTTATATTAACAAACATTTATCATTACTTATTCCTTGTTTTTAACATGTACAACAAACATTTCTATTACTTTTCAAAAAAATTAAAAAACTATAATCGATAAAGCTGCAACAAATATGGCCAGAAACATGTAAATAATAACCCACCATTTGGAGTGGGACATTACCAGCTGGGGAACAAGGGGGATTAGAGGGGACAAAGAGAAAAAAATGTTTGATTTAAGATAATAAACCCCGAAAACTATGTTTAGATAAAATAGATCCAATAACTATTCTAAGGGCATCGAAACTGCTCATCAGGGTTTATTTATGCTGACTGGTTTTATTTACAAATTATATATTATACATTTTAATATTTGTTACAACAGCAAATAAACAACAGTTAATCTTTAAGGGCCTGTTTGGGGTGTGACATAAGATTATTTGTCTTTGATAGTTATACTGGGATAGATAACAATCCATGCTGAATAAGTAAATTTTTGTTTGGTTGTCTTTTCTGTTATTCTTGTTGGGAAACGTAAAATTGATCTTTTTGTTGTTTGGTTCACCTTGAATAAAATAAGGATAAGTGGTAGATAAGAGATGGATAAGAGTTTATAACTTTTTAAATGATAATTATACCCCTGTATAAATTATTTGTGTTTGGGAATAAGTATAAGAGATATGAGTGTGATATGATAGATGTGACAGTTTTTGGAATGTGTGCAGAGAGTGTTAGGTGAGATAAATATTTTAAAATGACAGAGAAGGGTATTTTTATCCATTGACATAGATAAGCCCTGATAAACAATTCCACCATTTTCTTAGAATAGTTATCAGGCCTTATCCTAGCTTATCCAGACATAACTATCAAGATTTATTCTTGTCAAATAAACAGCTGTTTGGGACTTATTCTACTGTATTCTCCCCTATCCATCCTTTATTTTCCACCCCAAACGGGGGGTAAAGACACAATTGTTATTTATGATATGAGTTTTTTTTAGGCGAAGGTGATGAACAAATGCTACACGAGCACCCTTGATTTAGTTTTGGGATGGTGAATTTTTCCCAATTGATCTAGCTCCACATGTATTATAATTGTAGAGGATTGTGAGTATTGTTAGAAAGCTTTCCCAAAACTGCTTATCAGTGTGTGAGTGGTCTTATTTGTCCCATAAAAAAATAAGCATTGTTATGTTTAATTTTTTTTTACAGTTCTAAATGCAATTTCATATATCTCAATAACCCCTCAACTCATAGTAATTGTGAGATTTTAGATCTCTTTGATAGAGGAGGAAGAAAGAAGATATATATTGATTTTATTCAATAAATTTTATTTTTAATACATATTGATTTTATTCAATAAATTTTACCATTCATGATTCATTGGAATATATATACTTCACATTTTATACATATCTAGGAACATGATTTATTTTTAGAAAAAATATAAAAACATGGGCACACTAAAAATTGGGGGCTGAAAAAAAACCAAGTGTAACATTTTCCACAAAAAACAATTGGTCCATTAATCACGCGATAGTGACCATATTGACCAATCACAGTTCTTGGGTTAGGTTAAGTTCCTCTAATGTGTCAAGGTCCTACCCTAATGCTACTTGATTTTCATGTTGTTTTGGGTGTTTTATGAAGATAATTTTTTTTACTGTATTAACTATTAACAGCTCAATAATAGATGGGTGATGGTATTAATTTTTTCAGGCCCTTACAACTTACCCATTGTTTTAGGCTTGCATGTCTTGTAAAGAGCCTTTCATTATAAAGTAACGCAGCGTGAAAACGATAAAAAAATCCAACCAGCGTTGAGATCTCATAAACTCCTTGAATCCACAAGGAATCCTTGAATCCACAAGGAAGAAAATCCAAAAGGGAGAAATTTAAAATATTATTGATTAAAAGTTATTCTATTACAAAATATGGTGGCACTCATTATATAGGCCACAAATATAAAATAAATGTTCATAATGTAAATTATGACTCTACTAAAAATAGTAAAGACACAATTACAATGATAATTATTAAAATCTAATAAAATAAAATATAAGATTCTAAAAATCCTAAATTCCTAAATAAAATCTAATAAAAAATTATTTTGATAACAAATTTGAAATCAAATATTCTGCAATGATTTCTTTCCAAATCTGTCATACATCAGTCTCCTCTTCTTAAAAAAATTCGTCCTCGAATTTAAGAAGAAAAGATCTTAGATGATCAGGAGGATGATATTTGATGTAATCAAATACACCAATGGGAGAGATTAAGACTTTTTCTTCCATCTTATTTGATGCATCTTTGTATTGGACCTTTGGCAAGAGGAGAGACATCTTCTTGATTTTAAATTCCTTCTCAATCAAATCAACCACTGTGGTAGTCGCAATGTTGTTATTGACGATGACATCAAAATCGCTCATGTTGATGTGACATGTAGTCTGCAACACGAATGTTTGTAGGGGCTTTTCTATCTCTGGAATCACCACTAAGGAATAAGAAAACAACTTCTCTTGTTCTCCTCCAATAATATTTTCAGATTCAACGGAAAGAACAACATCCTCCACTTCTTTATTTGCCATGTCCTCATCAATTTCTGATTCAACTAGATGTTGATCATGAGGGTCGGTCACTAGATTCTCCTGATTTTCTGGTGGACTTTCTTCGATCTTCTCTATCGATCCATCAACCATATCTTCGATCGCTAGATTCTCCTGATTTTCTGGTGGACTTTCTTCGATCTTCCCTATCGATCCATCAACCATATCTTGATTTAATGCAACATCTAGCGGGTTGATCATGGAAGAGCCTTTATACATCACGTGCACCCTTGATCTCTCCAGTTGTGATTCCACTTTTACGGCCGCAGAGATTGCTTCTGTCAAACTATAAATCTCTTCTGAAGCAATAAGATCTCGAACTGTAGACCTCAACCCATTAAGATAATGGGCCACTCGTCGCCATTTAGCTTCTGCGAGATTATACCGACCAGAAAATTTTAAAAATTCAGCGGTATAGTCGAATACGGAACGATTACCTTGGCGACAATTATGGTATAGCTGGAGCAAATATTGTTCATAATCTAGAGGAAGGAACTGATTCATGAGAAGTTGTCTCATCCTCCTCCATGTTCGAATAGGTGCTCTTCCTTGTCGTTGTCTGGTCCTTTGAAGGTGGTCCCACCAATTAGCGGCACCGCTCGTGAGTCGAAGCGCCACCAATCTGACCATTTCCTCTTCACGCACATCCATTATCTCAAAAAATTTATCAATCTCTAAGATCCAATCAAGGAACTTATCGATTGACAAATTACCATTGAAATATGAGATGTCCACCTTTGAAAAATAGTTGTTGTAATATGTGTGCCGCTTTCTCGGCTGATAGTCGTACAGTTCACCGCTTTCATCATCTAAGTCATCCTCATAATCGGGTAGATAATGAGAATTTCGTCGAACACCATTATAAGCAACAGGTTGGCCTCGGGCGAATCCCTCGGCGCGCATCCTGTCACACCCAGGTCGTCTGTTGTCGGTGTTGAGATTTACGCCAACCTTCACCTCACGAAGAGTCTGCCGCGTTTGTTGACGAAACTCCTCTCGAAGTGGCTGTTGGTTCTCCCGCAACGGCCGAAACAGCTCCTGCACCCCACGATCACCGTCAATGAGATGGTTGTTTCTCGCACGGCTACGTGTCATCGAAGCCAGGCGAATCCTCGCTCTGATACCACCTAACGCAGCGTGAAAACGATAAAAAGATCCAACCAGCGTTGAGATCTCATAAACTCCTTGAATCCACAAGGAATCCTTGAATCCACAAGGAAGAAAATCCAAAAGGGAGAAATTTAAAATATTATTGATTAAAAGTTATTCTATTACAAAATATGGTGGCACTCATTATATAGGCCACAAATATAAAATAAATGTTCATAATGTAAATTATGACTCTACTAAAAATAGTAAAGACACAATTACAATGATAATTATTAAAATCTAATAAAATAAAATATAAGATTCTAAAAATCCTAAATTCCTAAATAAAATCTAATAAAAAATTATTTTGATAACAAATTTGAAATCAAATATTCTGCAATGATTTCTTTCCAAATCTGTCCTACATCATAAAGAGGCCCAGACAAGAGCCCCCAAACACAGAACATCACTGGCCCGGAGCCCTACACAACACAGGATAACAATGGGTTGAAGCCCAACAGAACTTAGCTCAACAGGGCTGCATTTTCCATTCTTGCTAGTGACAATAATAGATCATGGGGAGCACTAAGAATGCCGATGTCCTTATACCACTTACGTAAGCCGGTGGGGACTATTGTATACCAAGTTGAAGATTGTTGTCCTTAGTGGTCATAACATAACGGTTCAAGACTTATCTGTGTTAATGATAGATAAGGGTAGATATTAGATTCGAAGTCTTGGTGCTAATTTACCTACCTGTTTCATTTGGTAATTATTTGAAAGAATTTTTTATGGGACCAGAGTAAACAGGCGGAGGTCGTAGCATTCTCAACTCGATCATAAGGTCAGCCAATATTTAAAAAAAAAAGAAAAAGTTAAAGATTGTTAGTGAGCATATAAATGTTTTTTGACTTTCAGTTTTGAGGAAGCATATTGCTGCATTACTGTAAGATAAGAATTTCATGATTCCGTGCACAAAAAACTTAATCAGTCTCAATGCGGTGTCTCCTTTTTTTTAAATTTTTTTTTTTATGTATTAGATGGTATCTTTCTATAACCGGATATGGTTTATACAAAAATATCCAAAGAACGAGTTACTGAGAAATCATTCAAAAATAAAAATTATAGATTTAATCCAAACAAGCTCAGATTTAGTTGAAAAACAAACCCAAAAAAGGATAATAAAAAGAACATAGAACTAGATCCTTTATAATAGGTGCTGGGTGGTGTGCACAGCAAAATATTTCATAAAGCCCGAACCCAAACTAAAGGATCAAACTATAAAAAAATAAAATAAAAACAAAAAAAAACACACACACAATTGTTTGGCCCCAGACAATGGACTTAGGGATGAATCTCTATTTCTTTTTTTTTTGAAAAAGATAAAAATTGCTACCATGATTTTATTAATTGAATTTGGATATAATTTTGAGATAGGTGAAGGAAAAAGAAGAATATTTTTTTATATAAAATGATAGACAAATTGTCTCAATTTGATTTATAAAATAAATGCAAAGCCGAAAGCATACAAAGAGAGACGAAAAAATCTCCGATCTGAACTAAAACGGGGCTAGGTAGAAGAATGTTAATGAAAAGAACATAACAAAAGCGAGAAAAGAAAAGGGAGAGATTAGACGATGTTTTGTCTGGTTATGAGAGAGATCTAACTGAAGGGAGGCCCCGTACAAACTACCGTTATTCCTCGACTAATCTCTTGTGGATAATGGTCACCTCTCCAATCCCAAACACACGTTTGAATAATCTTCCACATGTTTTTTAGGTAGGATGGATCTCTTGATCACATACTTCAGCATGTCATACAATTTACAATTTCTTGATCACATACCTCCAATCCCAAACACACGTTTGAATAATCCCCCACACGCGTATGGACTTTATTAGGTTCAATTTACAAGTTTCTCATATCTGAATTGCAGGGCTATTAGAGTGGTAAAGTAATGACGCATATACTAAAGTTGACATGACCATGACCATGGACAATCGTTCGGACGATAATCAAACCATGAAAAATATCTTCATCTTCTCGACTGGCTAGTGAACAGTTCAAACCATTAAAGAAAACGAAAAGGACTCCGGATAGAGATAAATTGACACTTCAAAATCCAAAGTCTCCAGAGCGCTCAACAGGCTCGTGTGCAATCACTTCTTTCCCTTTCACAAAACAACTTTAATGCGGATGCGCTGTCTCCATTGAATCCAAATGAAACCCCTGCATTGTTGTGCATGACATATAAAATTATTGAACAAGTACACAAATTCTTATAATTATTAAATCAAGTATACACAAAGTCATGCTTACACTCTCACCACACGGACGTCCCCGGTTCGATCCCAATAAAAATCCCCTTGTGGGGAGTAGTTGCCCGTGCAGGGAGTAGTTGCAATCAGGATAGTCGGGGGGCTCTGACGTTGGTCATCTTCGAGCACTGCTGGACACCGGTACCGGAAGATGAAGCGGACTCACTTTTGTTGGTTTTGCCATTGTTGTCTTGTAGACAGAGGAATTCCAGAGTTTTCTTAATGATGTGATGGCATGTGAGGACGGGTCCAGATCCTTTGCTCTTCTTTTCTTGTTGTGATCTTACTTTTCTTTTTTTTCTTGGGCCGTGACAATCATTAAATTGGGTGGCTGAGATTTATTTATACAGTGGACCAATTATTATTTTTTTACTTTTTGCACATATTGTGGGCCCCACAATACCTTTTTTGCATTTTTTTAAATTTATGTGGTGAGGAGAGTATGAATTTACATTTATTAAGCATTTTATTTTTTAGGTTGTATAAAAAATATATTATTTATTTTTATACCATTATAAATGGTCTATTTTTTTTCCCTTTGAAATATTTAAAAATTATGCATTTTGCCATCTTAGTTGAATGTTATCAAATTTTTTTATCAACCTTGTTAAAGTCATGGAGAATGATTAAGATACCCTTATTTTTTATTTTTATAATTACCCTTACCATTAAAAATAATCTATTTATTTTTGTACCATTAAATTATTTAATATTTTTGTATATTTATCATTTTTATTAGGTTTTGTCATGTTTTTAAATATGTCTATTAATATCATTAAGGCATATAAAATATCATAATAGTCTTATTTTTTACATACAAACACAATCACATACACATACATACACAAATTCTCTCACAATATTTATAAATTAAAAAGATCTATCATAAAACATAAACAATGATAATTAAAGAAAAATATTTTCAAAATACATTTTAAATATCAAATATTTATTCATTTTTGTAGTTTGTGTACTTGAAAAGTAAAAAAAAAAGAGTGAGCCCATGGAAAGGTGATGAAAATAATGAATAAAAAGGGGGCATGTGTTTGAAATAATAATGATTGTCTATTATATTGATTGTCACATGACCCTCCAATGAAAAAATAAAAGCAAGATCATAGCAAGAAAAAAATAAAAGCAAGATTATTCTGATTAGAGATAAAATTAGTGTAAAATAAATAAACAATATGATATGTTAATTAATTAAAAAAAATCACCAATAAAAAAATAAAATAATCCAATCAAACTCATTTATTTTTTTATAATAAAATAAATAAACATAACTCACATCCAACACACGGAATAATATGATATGTTAAAAAATCACTAAGAATAATTCACCAACAAAATTAATAATCAAATTAAATTAAATTAAAAAGAAACATATACTCATTTGTTCATAACAATAAGTTATTTTAGGTGTTGTTGAGATGCACCCTCCTAGCGAAATGATCGAGATGCATCCTCCCCCATGGGGAGGTCGGGAGTTCAAGTCCCATCTTTACCAAGAAAAAAAAACAATAAGTTATTTTAGGTGCCAAAAAATGTACTTCCTATACGTGACCCCAATTAATCACATGATAATTAGTGTAAACAATGCATATATTTAATTGACGGTAGATTTGGTCCATCAATTAGTCAGATTCTCTCTCCCAAATCAGGAATATCCACATTGATTCTCACCTTTCATATTTGTAACTATAAATCAAGGTGAAGAGAGGAAAATATACATTCACATAGAATCAATATAGCATATATGCTCACGTATGTTGAAATACACAGCCACACATTGAGAGACCCTCAACCGAATATTATAAAAAGAGAAAATTATGTGTAGAGACTATTTTGAGAGTCCCCCCCTTTTTTTAGGTCCCTCCTAGTGAGTAGTGACACCGATTGGATTCTCTCATTTTTTTGGTGGTGCACTGACTCGGGTGATAAAATCAGATGCCTCCACTAATTGTCTGAATAATTAGCGTTAAATCAATCTTTATCCACATGTAAATTTTTTTTTTTACATAGGTGCAATAAATCAACGTTCTCATTTTTTAAAAACCTATTTATATGCTATATAATATCTATGTTATATGATATAATGAAAATCATGATAATTATTAAATAAATCATTCCAATATTAAACGTAGAAACTATAAAAAGTGATGATTTAACATGATTAATAATATTGATTCCGTGCATGCATCTTTAAAAATTACTTTTTTTATTGAGCGTGACAGGAAAGAATGAAAATGGTTGAAAACATTCATAATTAATAACAGGGGCAGACCTAAAGGTGGGCTCGGTCGGGCTGTAACCTGGCCCGAATTTTGTTTTGTTTTTTATTATATATATTGAGATAATGTTATGCATAGACTTTTTTTCAATCATAATTTCACTTTACACGTGTTTTGAGTTTTTTAAAAATAATATATACTTTATTCAATGAGATACATACATTTATTAAAAAAATGAAGCATATACTCTAATAAATTGCATGAGTACATTTATAGAAAAAATATAAAATTTATATAAAAATATATACCTCATTATTGTGAATATATGTTCAGGTGATTTTTTATCAACGCATATAAGACCGAAATAGGGGCTGGAAAAATAAATGATATGTCATACCTCTTCTGCAGCCCCATTTACAATCCACACTATTTTTCTTTTTTTTTAAATGATTGAATGTCTTTTGAATAACATATTATTTGGTATATAAAATAATTACATAAAATATAAGAATAAAAAATATTTTTATATTAATATTTAATATAGCCCACCCAAAAATATTGTCCTGGATCCGCCCTGATTAATAATATACATAGATATTATTTTAATTTTCTATCTTATATAAATAATGTGATATTCGGCAATATGTTTGATGATGTTACTATAAATTATATTATTTATATAAAAAATTCATATTTTTAATTAATTTATTAGAGAATTATGTTATATGTATATCTTATTAAAATTTATTTATCTATTTAGAATCTTAAGATCATATTAGGAGAAGATATATTGGTTTTGGATAATAATAAAATTTAATAAATTTGTGAAAGGTTAAAGATAAAAATTACGTTAAACCCTTTTTGGTTTGTATGATAGATTATGATAATAATAATGATGATGATGATGATGATTTGATAAATTTCATCATTTGAAAATCATGGTTTTTGCATTTATCATTGTTAGATGAATCACAATTTTTAAGGATCATGCTATTATGCTAAGCCTATAAAAACTTTATTTCCTCCAAATTAGTCATTTATATTCATTTACGTATTTTTGATAATTTTCATCCTGCGGTGATATTAGTATGGTTTCATAGGTGAATCACGGTTTTAAGGATCCTGCTATTTTATAATCTTTTTAAAGTAATCCTTCAAAGTATTTTTTTAAAATATTTATTTATATTAATTAATTTAATGTTTCATTATAGGTGTAAAACATTTATGACCGGCACGACCCCTTAAGAAACCGACACGATATGGCATGACATGATACTATATGGGCCACATATCTTATGATATGTGAGTCATTTTCGACACGACACAATAATTTATAGTAAACAGGTACATAATATGTTAAATAAATTTTTATTTTTTTATTTTATCGAGTATATGTAATGTTTTGACATATGTATATGTAATACATTTATATAATAAAGTTTAATTAAAAATACAAAAATATTTTTTTAAAAAAATTACGGGCTGACCCGCGAGGCCCATGGCAGCCCGTTGGCGTGTTTCTTTAAAGAGCTAGGCTGCCCCCATGGCCCGCACATCTCTATATTGGAAGATGATACATCCAGCCCTATTGTAACCCCAATTACAGTCTCTACTATTTTTTTTAAATCATACACTCTCTATATAAGATGCATGCTATTAAATGAAATAAATGATATAGGGAGGTATATTAGTTATTTTTTTCAAGTTAAACTAATAAATTTTTTTGCGCTATGTAGTATGATTGAATTTCAAACATTATGATAACGCAGTAAATATTATACTATTATAAGGAATGAGATTGTAAAATAGATGAGTGTATTAATATTATTCTATGTTTCACGTTGGTAGCTCAGGAGATATGGGTGTTAGCCTCGGCTATGGGATAAATGTCCATGAAATAACATTGGATATTTTAGGTTTGAGATAAAGAGGAGAATAAGTTCTCAATAAGTAAAGAAATCTCTCTGTTTTTTTAATCGTATATACCTTACTATCATCTCCTTCTTTGTTTGATATGAATAAAAGGACACTATCAAAAAAATATAGAGAAGTACCAGATGCAATTATAATATTGTAATGCACAAACACAACACACACTAGGATAATGAATCGCATAAAATTCTTGTTCCATTAAATTGTAAACGATATATTAATTAATATAATCTGAAAAACATCAAATTGGGCGTTTGGTCTAGTGGTATGATTCTTGCTTTGGGTGCAAGAGGTCGCGAGTTCGATTCTCGCAACGCCCCCCTCTCGTCTAATTTTTTCCTCCTTGAAAGTCCCATCGTCAATTCCGCATAAATAACAAGAACCCGAATAACAATTCCGATTGTAGCAGCATATACCAAAACCAACAAAATCAGCAGCAGCAGCCAGCACATAAGTCCCTTCACCGCCATGAAAGAAACCTCTCCTCGGTAACACAGATTCCTCAATCCAATCCTCCTCTAAATCTAGGGTTTCCATTTCCCCCAATTCATCTCTCTCTCTCTCTCTTTTTGTGTCTCCTCCTCCCTCATCTCCCCAACCAACCATCCGATCCATGCCCTCCGATCGCGGCCTCCGCTCGGCCTAACCTCCCCCCCTTCCTCCTCCTTTGTATGGAAACGCGTAGCCGCAAGCGGGTGGAGGCGGCCTCTTCCTCTTCAGCCCCTTCGTCTCGCCCCTCCAAGCGTTCCCGCACCACCACCACCACCACCACCACCTCCTCCTCCGCCGCCGCCGCTCCGGTCCCGGCATCCGCGCCGCCCGCCACCACTTCGACGATCGTCACCCGCTCCAGGAAGTCGAACCCAATGGACTCCTCCTCCACCCCATCCGCTGAGCCCTCCTCCTCCTCCTCCTCCCGTGGCCGCCGCAAGAGCAACAACAACAACAACCCGCCTGAACCGGAGATCAACAAGGGGAAAGAGAAGGAGCCGGCGGTCCCTATCGTAGAAGGTGATGATGACGTTGATGGAGCTTCCGGGTTTGGTCTCTTTCACAATAACATAACTTCGGCAAGCAGCGCGCTTCAGGGGCTGCTGCGGAAGCTCGGGGCCGGGTTTGATGACCTGATCCCCTCGTCGGGCGGGGGTTCGCTTTCGGTTCAGCAGGGGCAGATGGGCGGGAGGTTGAAGAAGATTCTCGCGATGCTGAGGGAGGGTGAGGAAGGACGGCAGATCGAGGGGTTGACTCAGTTGTGTGAGATCCTTTCGATTGGAACGGAGGATTCGTTGGGGGGTTTCGCGGTGGATGCTTTCGTTCCTATTTTAGTCGGAATGGTTGGGAGGGAAGGGGGTAACCCCGATGTGATGCTGCTCGCGGCCCGGGCGATCACACATTTGTGTGATGTTTTGCCATCGTCTTGCGCGGCTGTAGTTCATTATGGGGCCGTGCCGTCGTTTTGCGCCCGGTTGCTCACCATCGAGTACATGGACCTTGCTGAGCAGGTAAATGTTATTGTAAAGTCCAATTTTTTGGGGGATGTTCAGTGATGGTTTCCTGTTTGATTTCCTTTATGATGTTTGTATTGAATTTGGAAAGTGGGTTGTGTTAAAGGTGACATTTTTATGAGATTAGTTTGATGTCATGAAGTTGGTGTTTTTAATTGCGTACAGTCCCTCCAAGCTCTCAAGAAGATATCTCAAGAGCATCCTACTGCATGCTTGCGTGCAGGTGCGCTGATGGCTGTGCTTTCTTATCTTGACTTCTTCTCGACTGGGGTTCAAGTAATTCTCTCTATGTTTCATTCTTTTGAAACTATCAACTTTGATGTCGGTGGTTGTTTTCATTTTAATCTTGAACATGGTTCATTTGTCATTCCATCTTTTGTCTTTTCAGAGAGTAGCTTTATCCACTGCGGCAAATATGTGTAAGAAACTCCAATCAGATGCAGCTGACTTTGTTATGGATGCTGTTCCGCTGCTTACCAACCTTCTTCATTACCATGATTCGAAGGTAAATCATGGTTTAATTCGACGTTACTGTGGTTTGTTCTTGCTTCATCTTTCAGTCCATATGGAATTGGAATGGAGAGATTGTCAATTCCTTTCCTTTCTTTTTGTTGGTCTCAGTAGTCATTTAAAATGGCAGGTGTTAGATCATGCTTCTGTGTGCTTGACTCGTATCGCGGAGGCATTTGCTTCATCTCCAGATAAATTAGATGAGTTATGCAATCATGGTTTGGTTGCTCAGGCTGCTGGTCTTATAACCATCGGCAATTCAGGAGGTGGTCAGGCATCCCTTAGCACGCCTACATACACAGTAGGAGTTATTGACTGTGTAGATTTGATTCCTGTATTCCTTTTATTTTTTTCCTCTCTCATATGATCTGAGTTTTAGTTTCTATTCTGTATAGGGTTTGATCCGTCTCCTATCAACATGTGCGAGTGGCTCCCCGTTAAGTGCCAAAACCCTCTTGCTTCTGGGAATCAGTGGAATTTTGAAAGACATCCTTTCAGGCTCTGGTTCAGTCTCGAATATTTCTGTTTCACCTGCTTTGTCAAGGCCTTCAGAGCAAGTATGTGGTGCTTCTTTTTGGTTATTCGCTTTGATTTTCCATATAACATAGCTGTCATTTTGCTGGCATTCTTTGTTACTGGCAGTGAAGAGTTTTATACTCATTAAAGGACAGGATGTGCTTACTTGTCTAAAACATCTACAACTACATGAAATATAATTAATGTTTTGATTTATAGGTAAGGGCACAATGCAGATTACTAGATTTTAATTTTGTTTCTTTATCTATTTGACTTGAATCTACTGCTTCCAATAAAAATATGATGTAGGTATATTTGTGATGATAAAGCTGGTTTTCACAAAATGAACTGTGGGCAATGGTGATTGAGTGAACTTGCCAATTTCTATCATGTCACCATTAAGAAAACTCAATGGTATCTTTTTCTTTTTCTTGCGGACAATGATGGTTAAGTGAGCATGCCTTAATCAGCATTTACTGAGCATGCCTTAATCAGAATTTACTTTGTTATCAATTTATCATGTAAGATTGTCCACCCATAATGTAATAACTTGTCTTGGAAGCGTGATCTTTTCCTTTTTTTATTTGTTTTGAGAAGATAATTAGGATCAGAATGGAAGTGTTGCAATTCTGTCAATCCACTGAAAGGTGGATGGTTCTAGCAAATGGGTTAGAAGCGCTAAATATTGAAGATATAATGCTGTTGTCATAAATAAGTCATATAAAATTAGGCTATTTTAAGAAAAATTTCTTTAGGCTTTCTGAGTTTTATTTCCCTATAATAAAAATTATTAGGCTGCATTGCCCAAATAAAATGTCCATTTATTAGATTCATTGTCAGGACAGAATAAAGTAAGGAAAATGTGTTTAGTACTTGTTGCAATAAAAAAAACTGTATCATTGAAACTTGAACTCCCCTAAATAATCACAGCTATCTGGAGTACTTTATCTTGTGCTTTTTCCATTTGATTATCAAATTCAATATAAGTAATGCGAGCTGCAAATTGACAATTATCTGTAGAAGTTCCACTTTGGAGGTGGGCAGTGCTAACCGGATAACCAGTGCATAGATTCCTGTCTAAATCTTACTTAATCCTTCATGCACACTGTATGCAATATTATTTTAGCATCCTTTTCAACGTTATGAAATTTGACTGTGGTCGATTATGTATAATAGATTTTTGAAATTGTGAACCTCGCCGATGAGCTTCTACCACCATTACCTCAAGGGACAATTTCTCTGCCAATTAGCTTAAACACTCTAGCAAAAGGATCAGCTGTAAAGAAAACATCTACTAGTACTGATCGAAAGATGGAGGCAAATGGATTATTGCATGAGATTTCAGCACGTGAGAAGTTGCTTTGTGATCAGCCTGAACTTCTTCAGCAGTTCGGAATGGACCTGCTTCCTGTTCTGATACAGGTTTGTATGTTTGAATTCTCTTATTTTCCCTGTTTCCTAATATTTGTACTTTTCACAATTTTGTCCCCTACAAAACAGGTGTATGGGTCCAGTGTAAATGGTGCAGTTCGCCATAAATGTTTGTCAGTCATCGGCAAGTTGATGTATTTCAGCACAGCTGAAATGATTCAATCTTTACTCAGCATCACGAACATATCTAGGTATGACTTTTATTCTTAATATTGTGGTTGTGATTTTCAAATATATGTTTTCAAACTATGTTGATGGCCTGAATTATTTCAAATTTTTTTTTTTGTCTTTCAGTTTCCTGGCAGGTGTTTTGGCATGGAGAGATCCTCAAGTTTTGATTCCTGCTCTTCAAATCACAGAGATTCTCATGGAAAAGCTTCCTGAGACATTTTCCAAGATGTTTGCTAGGGAAGGGGTAGTTCATGCTATAGAATCACTCATATCTGCTGATACTATATCAGCACAAACTTCTACTGCAAAAGATAATGATGTTTTGCCTGGAAAAAGATCCCAACGGTATGCACGACGAACTGGCTCATTGAACGTGGATGGTTCTTCCATGGAAGAGTCAAAAAGCTCAAATCAAGGGAATATTGGTTCACCCCTAACCTCCACAGAAGGTCCTGCTGTTAATTACAACCTTCGTGCTGCAGTCAGTGCATGTGCAAAGGCTGTTAGAGATAAGTACTTCTCTGTTGATCCTGGTTCCACTGAAGTCGGAGTGACAGATGATCTGCTACATTTGAAAAATCTTTGCTCAAAGTTGAATTCCATTTCTGAGGACCAGCGGACTAAGATGAAGGGTAAATCTAAGGCCTCTGGACATCGTGTGTTCGAAATCCTTGCTGGTAATGAAGAACACTTGAATGGAGTTATATGTGAAATGCTTTCTGAACTAAGCAAAGGTGATAGTGTATCCACATTTGAGTTCATTGGCAGTGGTGTTGTTGCAGCATTGTTGAATTATTTCTCTTGTGGAACTTTTGCGAAGGAAAAAGTCACAGAAGCGAACTTACCGAAGCTTCGTCAGCTAGCACTTCGGAGATACACATCATTTATTGCTGCTGCTCTTCCTTATGACAGCGATGGAGCTCCTATGGCTGTGCTAGTTCAGAAGCTTCACAATGCTTTATCTTCCTTGGAGCGTTTCCCTGTAGTATTGAGTCACTCATTTAGATCAACCAATGGAAGTGCGCGACTCTCTTCTGGCCTAAGTGCACTATCTCGTCCGCTTAAGTTGCGCCTATGTAGAGCTCCTGGGGACAAATCACTTCGTGATTATTCCTCAAATATTGTACTCATTGATCCTCTAGCTAGTTTAGCAGCAGTGGAAGAGTTCCTCTGGCCAAGAGTCCAACGGGCTGAGTCTGGTCAGAAGTCTTCAGCATCTGCTGGAAGTTCTGAACCTGGCACCACGCCTACTGCTGCTACTGTTTCATCACCTTCTACAACTACTCCTGCTTCTTCTGGACGTCGCCACTCAACACGATCTATGTCATCTGTCACAATGGGAGGGACTACTCGAAAGGACTCCAATGAAGGACATGCAAACTCATCAAAAGGAAAGGGTAAAGCTGTTCTGAAATCTACTCCCGATGAGACCAGGGGCCCTCAAACAAGAAACGCTGCACGCAGAAAAGCTGCCTTGGATAAAGATGTCGAAATGAAACCATTTCATAGTGACTCTACTTCTGAGGTGTGATAAACAAACTGAACTGAACTTGATTTGAATTTTTTGATGGTCTTTTTTTTTTGAAATATCTAGTGAGTGATACATGGTGTTGTCTTACATAATTTGCATTTTATCGTTATTGTTCTACGAACTCATAAAAATCACAGTTATGTTGGATGATAACAATAGAATTGTAGATTTAAACTGCTTTTATTTGGATTCTGCCAATTCCTTTTGTTTTGTAATCAAACTTCAGTGAATTATGTTTTCTTACAGGATGAAGAGTTGGACATATCTCCTGTTGAGATTGACAATGATTTAGTGATTGAGGAGGATGACATATCGGATGAGGAGGATGATGATCATGAGGTGGTAAATTGTCCACATATGGGTCATTCCCCTTGCCTAAATTTCTGTTTATACCTTCTTTCACCTAAGAAGCTTGTTTGTAATGCTGACACTGCCTTCTAATTACTTGCAACTTGATTTTCTGCAGAAGAAAGAAGAGAGTTTCCAACTGAATATAGGTTTTTTTCAGTCTGTCATCTTCATGTAATTGTTTGGTTTCACTTTTGTATTTGTTCCAGGTTCTAAGAGACGACTCCCTCCCTGTTTGCATACCAGACAAGGTGCATGATGTGAAACTGGGAGATGCCACTGATGATGGTTCCACTGTAACTGCAGCAAGTGATAGTCACACACATCCTTCTGGTTCTATCAACAAAACTTTTTCCAATAAGGGCGTGGAATCTGAGTTCAGGAGTGGTAACTCTTCTGGTTCAAGAGTTCCGATGTCATTTTCTGCAGCTGCCATGGCAGGTCTCATGTCTAGGGGAATTAGGGGTAGTAGGGATCGACATGGGCTTTCTATGTTTGGTAGTTCCATGGATCCTCCAAAGTTGTTGTTCTTGTCGGGAGGGAAGCTACTTAACAGAAATTTATCTATATATCAAGCTATCCAGCACCAGCTTGTCTGTGATGAAAATGATGAGGAGAGGTACAATAGCCCTGATTTCCCATCAAGTGATGGAAGGCTAGCGACTGATATTTATACAATTACATATCAGAAGGCAGATAACCAGGTCGAAAGGGTTTCACCAGGTGGTTTAACTTCCACAACGGTTCAAAAGTCTCGCAAAGGTGGCCCTGCCTCCAACTCTAGCTCAGATTCTTCATGGAAACAGACATCACTTCTGGATAGCATCTTGCAGGGAGAGCTTCCGTGTGATTTAGAGAAGTCCAATCCCACCTATAACATATTGGCTATATTGCGTGTATTGGAAGGTCTAAATCAATTAGCTCCTCGTTTAAGAATCCAAGCATTGTCTGATGATTTTGCAGTGGGGAAGATATCTAGTTTAGGTGATCTTAGTACATCTGGCATGAGAGTTTCTTCGGAAAGTTTTATCAATAGCAAGTTGACACCCAAATTGGCTCGACAGATTCAAGATGCTCTGGCATTGTGTAGTGGTAGTCTCCCATCATGGTGCTACCAATTGACCAGAGCCTGCCCCTTCTTGTTTCCTTTTGAGACTAGGAGGCAATATTTCTATTCAACAGCTTTTGGGCTTTCTCGTGCATTGCATCGACTTCAGCAGCAACAAGGAGCTGATGGTCAAAGCTCAACCAATGAGAGGGAAGTTCGTGTTGGCAGATTACAGAGACAAAAAGTTCGTGTTTCAAGAACTCGCATCTTAGATTCTGCTGCCAAAGTGATGGAGATGTATTCTAGTCAAAAGGCTGTGCTTGAAGTAGAATATTTTGGTGAAGTTGGCACAGGATTGGGTCCGACTTTGGAATTTTATACCCTACTAAGTCATGACTTGCAGAAAGTTGGACTTGGAATGTGGAGATCCAATTCTGTCCCTGAGACATCGGCAATTGAAACGGAAGGTGACGTGCAGAAATGTTTCAACACTGAAGATAATTCTGAGGTAAGAAAAGTTGAATCAGATACAGCAGTTGGCCTCAGAGATCTTGTTCAAGCTCCACTTGGATTGTTTCCTCGTCCATGGCCTTCTAATGCAGATGCTTCAGAGGGTAGCCCATTGTTCAAAGTCATTGAGTATTTTCGCCTACTGGGTCGAGTGATGGCAAAGGCTCTACAGGATGGTCGGCTTTTAGATTTGCCATTGTCTATGGCATTTTATAAACTTGTGCTGGGTCAGGTAGGATTTGTACACCATACTTATATTGTTCTTTTCTAACACCAATCGTGGAGACGCTGGATAAATGAATTGAGACACATTTTTGCAGGAGTTGGATATACATGATATTGCTTTATTTGATGCTGAGTTTGGAAAGATTTTGCAAGAATTACAACTTCTTGTCTGTCGAAAGAAGCATTTGGAATCATTGCCTGGCAATAACCAGAAAGCAATTTCTGAATTACGTTTTCGTGGAGCTCCTATTGATGATCTTTGTCTGGATTTTACGGTTCCAGGTTATCCTGAATACATTCTAAAGCCAGGAGGGGAGGGCTTACTGGTAATTACTTTTGATGCCCCTCTATTCATGTTTATTCCTATTTTTGTTTTGTTTTGATGTTTTTACGAGTTTTGCCTCCACAAACTCCTGATGTTTATATATACAGCAACCTTGCAAAAATTAGGCAAGAAATATATCTGTACAACTAGTGAACAGGCAAGTAAAAATTCAAGGAAAATATTGATGTATAATTGAAATACAAATGTGTTCAATATAAAACTAGTGCCTATTTAGAATTCTGTGAAGAACTTGTTCATCATGAAATGTAAGTCAATAGCCTCCACTGTCAGTTTTATTGTGTGTGAGGCTAAGGAATTCTCCGAGCTTGAAGTATGTTGGTAATGATATATGTTTTTTGTCATGATAATTAAATGTGACATGTTGTGTTTTACAGGTGGATATCAATAATTTAGAAGACTATATATCGTTGGTAGTTGATGCAACTGTGAAGATGGGCATTATGCGACAAATGGAAGCATTTTGTGCTGGATTTAATCAGGTTAGTTTGATGTCCTCTTTTTCTTTGTGATTTTGCTCTGAAATTGGTTAGATCTTAAATTAATGCTTTTTGTTAGCACTCTCATCCAAAACTGTTCTCATAGATAATTTGAATGCCTCCAGCACGCCTTTGGCCAAATTCTGCTAGTATACTACATTTCTTGTTGGTTGATTTGATTTGGGAGTTCCAGTTCCAGTCTCCATTCTGAAGGAGGCTGTGAAATATCTATTTTTTATGGTCTGATATGATTGATCATGTGATTGGTTTATCCCTGAACTAGAACAGTCTATGTTTCTACTTTTGGTGAACATAATTAAGGTTTTAATCTTGGATTTTCTATAAAATGATTATTTTAGGGCCCTTTTAATAAATGTAGAAAGAAAAAAAAGGTTATATATATATATATATATATATCCCCTTATGTCTCAATTAAAAATTTCCCTTGGTATTCAAGTAATTAATTAATCATGTAATCCCTTATCTTGTAGTAACTTTGAGTGTGACTATTCTAAGAATATATATATGGTTGAAAAAGTGAGGAGAGAGAGGAGATGAGGAGTTGGGGGGGGGGGGGGGGGGGGGGGGGGCTAGGTCTGGACGGCCAGATCTTAATCCACATATCTGGATGGCCCACATTTGACTAAACCATTTAAAAAAAGAAACGGGAATCTGAGCCGTCCTATCAGATCTGGACGGCCCATATTCGCGCCGCACATAAAGAGGATGGTTGCATGGGTGCACCCAATTCTCTCTCTCTCTCTCTCTCTCTCTATATATATATATATATATATATATATATAAAATGATGACTCACAGATGAAATATGTATTTTTTTCTTATTATTTTGCCCTCCAACAAAATGACAACTTGCTCCCAAATCCATTTTTTATTAAGAGAAAGGAGAGGGAGTGGGCAACCCAGGTTAGTGACAAGTCGATTTTGTCTGTGCTTGAGCCTCCTTGCAAACGAATTGCCCCATAACCATGAGTCCATTGTTGTGGTAGCCGCCCATGCCGCCTCTCACCGCCATGCCTATAAGCATCAGTAACTTCGAATGAGAGTTGGGGCTTAATTTCACATGAAATTAGGGCCAATCTGAATATGAGCAGCACTAAATGCAATATGTTGGGCCTCACATTTTTATTTGCTATACAAAGTGTATCCCTAGTTCAGGATATTTGGAGTGGGAAAATATAACTAATCCCTTTTCCCCAAATGTCAGCTGCTATCATACACAAGGATCAACTGATAAAGTCCTCCGTGCATGCATATTGAAAATTGTTGCTTAATTGGACTGTATTTTTGCGTTAATTCAGCAGTGATATTTTTTTTTCATCTTGACATGTTTCAATTACTCTATAAAATATTACTAAGTGGTATATGTTGCTCGTTCCTAAATTGTCAATACTGATGATGGCTGCACAAATTTCACTTTTTTTCTTATGCGTATGCTCTCCATATTTTGGTTCTGTTTTTGTCTTGTTGATTTTAAAATTTTCTTTAATGAAATAGGTCCTTGAGATCACTTCTCTGCAAATCTTTTCTCCACATGAACTGGATTACTTACTTTGTGGACGCAGAGAATTATGGAAGGTATTATATCAATTTTCAAATCTTGTTTGTTGTTTCTGTTGTGATGGTTGTTTGTGGCTTTACATGTTGGTTCCCTTCTGTTTCATTGGAATAATCTCTGATTTGCTTTTTGCAGGCTGATGCACTTGCTGACCACATAAAATTTGATCATGGATACACTGCAAAGAGCCCTGCAATTGTTAATGTATTTCTCTTATGGCATAGAATGAAATTTTTTTTTTAGCTTGTCGACTAACTCTACTTTTCCAGTAGTCTGACAGTCTTCTTAATTATGATGTTCTAGTTTCTTGAAATCATGGGAGACTTCACCCCTGAACAACAGCGTGCTTTCTGCCAATTCGTAACTGGTGCTCCTAGCCTTCCACCTGGTGGTCTGGCTGTATTAAACCCGAAACTAACCATAGTGAGAAAGGTATGCATAACCTTAGGCCCCATTTGGATATGAGTTTAAGTAGATTCTGCTTTTGAAAAGCTAAAAATTCCCAAACTCGGATTCAAACACATTTTTAACGTTTAACTTTTCAAACCATTATCTTCCTTTTTCAAGTAAAAAAAACTTACAGTTGAAAAGTTAATAAAACAACGTTTTTCAAAAGCCGAGTTTGAAACACAAGATTATAAAAATCTTAGCGTTTCAACCTCACATCCAAACGTAACTTTAATCTTGTTAAAAATAAAGATTTCATAGATGCTCATGTTTGGTGCAATACTTGAATCTATACAACATTCATTATTATTATGTTAATCCGTTAATCTGGTAAATAAGTGCCCACCCACCTCTTTATTTTTGGCTACAGCATTCTTCGACAGCTGCAAATACAGCATCAAATGCACCTGGGGCCTCAGAAACAGCTGATGATGACTTGCCCAGTGTCATGACTTGTGCTAATTACCTTAAGCTACCTCCCTATTCAACAAAGGTACTATTTCATGTTTACTGTTTTCGGATCTCTATAACTTAGCTCTTATGTTGCCAGTGTCTCAAGTATTTCTTCTCCTGCAGGAAATTATGTACAAGAAGCTGTTATATGCCATCAACGAAGGGCAAGGATCATTTGATCTGTCATAGGATCTGTGACTGGCCAAACAGATTATGTTTCTTGACATATACCAATACCTCGGGTTGCCCCTTTTTGATGCGTTTGTTTCTTGTAACTGCCGAAGATGCAGCCCCCTCTGCTCGGGGAAATGCCTGTTCCAATCGTCTCATGAACCGGGGACAGTAATATAGTAAAATGAAAACTGTTCCTCTGTGGCTGTGGTGGGGATGTGCTCTTCCAGGGGTTGGTGGTCTGTTGCATTTTGTTTTTACTTTATTCCTTGGTTATTGTAAATTCTCATTCATCCTAGTTTAGCTACATAATATCTGTTTTTCAATGGAATTTTTTATACTGAATCACTGGGCTCTCTTGCCTACTGTTTTGAATGTTACAAGTGGAGGGCCTGTTGAAACTAATTTGAGCTCTCATTTGTCTGTAAATAAAACAAAGTTTTCTTATTTTACATGATTATGTTTACATCTGTAGTGTATATATATGTCTGACTAAGATGGAACAGGCGTCTCCAATTAGGTAATATAAATATTAACCCAACTGATTATAGAAACCATGATTGAATGTACTTTTAGAAGATATTAGGATTTAGTTTTCACAACCATGTATATCTGCTTCTATTTGTTACAGCCAACGAACTGCATGTTTGTTTGTATGATGAAAAATGCTCTCATCAACTATACCCATACAAAAATATAGTCATTGTTGTTCAGTTGCTGCTCCCTTCTCTTTCATTTCATTTTTAATTGGCCCTAATAATGGTGTCATTAAAACTAACATGTCTTTCAGAGCTCGACCACTAATGAGATTTTGTTATAACTACTAAGTCTTCGTTTGGATAGCGGAATTGAGTTATTCTGGACAGATAACTATGTCAGCATAGATAACACATTTACATAAATAAGAGATTTTCTGTTTGGTTGTGTTTTTTTTTATTCTCATTGGAAAACGTAAAAATAAAGGTTGAGTTGTTTGGTTGATAAAGAATAAAATATAAATAAAGTCTAAAAAAATTGATTTAATATGTGGGCCCTTTGATGTATAAGAGATGTTGATATGTGATTTGATATGATAAGATGTAAAAAGTTGATTTAACATGTGAGCCCATGAGAATAGATAAAGTGAATATAGCTTATCCTAGGGGTTACTTAGAATTGTTATACTCTTTTATACTCGTTTAAACTGGTTTATTGATACCAAGTTATACCCTGCAAACAAACAATCATTTTTTATAACAATTCTTATATCACCCTTATATACCCTTTTATTCCGTTTCCCAAAAGGGCTAAAAGTTTAGAAATGCTCTTCATAACTCACAAGTTTAGAATTTTTTTTAAAGATTTCAGAACACACCCTCGGTGCCAAAGATTAATTTTCAAATATATTGATATATGTAAAAGGAGTGCTGTTACAGCAGTTCTCAATGATAGTTCATATATATTCATAACCATGTATCTCCATAATTATCTATTGAGAGATATTGAGATATATTACTCTTTATATATAATATTTTTTATATTTTCAATCCAACAAGTCCATTTAATACATTATTAAAGTATATATATTTTTCATAAAAATATATATCTAATTAAAAGTTTTTTAATTAATTTTTAAAAATTAAAACATTTGTGGATGCTCATGTAAAAAAGATTTTTTTGTTATTATTTTTTTTAAAATCTTATCCAATAAAGAATCAAGACCCTGTTTTAATAATAATAACTTTTTAACGCACCTAACCAACCCAACAAAACCTCACGTGGACTCCAGCGACACCTCCTCACTCGGGTGGGCTCGTCCAAGCCTCCGCTTTACGTTGCCCTCACTTTCCTCCTCCACCTCTAACCGTCCGATCAACCACAAATGCCCCTTCATTTCCTTAAAAACCCACTTTTATCCTCACCGGTCGGTACCCGTCCCACCTACCCCGCCTCGCCTACCTCTTCTGAAGAGAAGAAGAAGCAAGCCTTCGAAGATGAAAAAGGCGGGCGAAGGTGGTGTTGAAGAAGAAGAACCACAGAGTCCACCAAAACCCTAACCCTAATCGATGGCCTCTTCGTCCTCTTTAGTCCAACCCTCCGTACGTCTCCCCTCCAAAAACCCTTCTGTCCGCCGCTTCGCCCTGGTTGGGCGCACCAATCACAGCCCCCTCCGCCTGAATCCGATCCGGATCTCCGTTTCTGCATCCCATCGGACGCGATTGGATGTGCAGGCGAGTTCCGCGCCGGCGATGATGGAGGAGGCGACCAGCGGATCGAGATCTTCGACCGTCGTTGATGTCGATCTGGGGAACCGGAGCTACCCGATCTATATCGGGTCCGGGCTGCTTGATGAGCACGATCTCCTGCAGAGGTGCTATTGAATTGTCCCGTTTGGGTGCTTTTTGGGTTGTTGGATTGCATAACATGTGATAAAAAAATTGAATCTTTTTATTGAATATTGCACTCCTTATGTACTTGTCAATAAATAAGTAATCCTATGTTCATGGATTTGTTTTTTCCAATTTTTGTATATGTCAATGTTCAAAATATTGATATTTTCGATATATCAAAATACCCTCAAAATGATATATTGATCGATATATCAATTTAACGTTATATGAAGATTTATCGATCATATATCGATGTGGTGATTTTTTATTTTGCCAAAAAATGGGTGAAATGAAAAAATAACTGAAAAAATAAAAAAAAAAGTGAAAAAGAAAAAGAAAAATGAAGAACAATAATGTCATTAATTTTTGGGGATTGAGGGGGTTTTGGGAGAATTTGTTTGTTAAATGTAAGTGGTAGAGAGAGTGTCGAAGAGACTGGGTAGTAGAGAAGAAGATTGTTGTTTTTTTTTTTTTTTTGACTAAAATGGTAGGCTCTGGCCTTAATATATTAAGGGACATTGCCCAAAAGTAAAGCAATACAAAGCATAAAATCCAATACAAGCTCTTGGAAATTTAGGAGAGGAGATCTCTACCCATTTCCGCCAGCCGTTGGACTACAAACCACTAAGGAATTACAAGTTTATCACTCTGGAAACTGATACCCCTTGCCCCTACACAATAATTCTCCCAGTCGATGATTAGACTTTTAGCTAACTCCCAAATGTTTTCCGCATACGGTCTGTCCCCTGAAAATAACCTGATTACGGCTAAGCCATATCGCCCAAACCGTTGCGGGCACCAAAAGCTGGGACATTTTAGCCTTCACCGACCGATCTCCCACCGTCCTCATTTGCTTACCTGCCAACCACATGCCCTCCAAATCCCTGAACAGTACATCCAACCCTGACGCCTCCTTCATACGATCCCAAACCCACCTCACCAATCGACAGGAAGTAAACAAATGATCCGCCGACTCTGCTTCCTCTCCACAAAGGGCGCAAGCTTCCTCAAGCCCCGGATTCCATCAAACTAGTCTGCTCCTGGTGAGGATCTTCCTTTGATATAATATCCACAAGAAGAATTTCACCTTGAGAGGAGCTTTACACCCCCAGATTTCTCTAGACTTTGTCCCTGTGATCGCTTGAATCGGGCGCTCCCTCCTTAGCCATTCATAACCTTTCTTCACTGTAAAACCTGCTGCCATCACTGATTTCCAGACCACAACATCATCACAATCCCTCAAGACTGCACCCTGCCTAAGAACCTCAAGAAGATTGTTGTTGTTATCATGAAAATGAAGGTTTGGAGAGGTATTTATAGGATAGGGAAAGTGGGGTAAAATAAAAAATATATATATATATATTTTTTAAATTTACATTTTTCTATCTGTTGGGTTTATGGTATATCGTGGATATATCGAAAAATCTTCAATATATCGATGATATATCGAATATTTATTGATGACATCAGCATGATGTCATCGCAGATTCGCGATAATCTCACGAACTGATCGATTTTAGCGATTTACTCGCCAAAATTGATATATCGAGACATTGATTGATATTTTAGACATAGGTATATGTTAAACATTTTTTATGATTAAAAGCATGATATTGTGCATTTGATTTCTCTAATTGTTATAGTGCATTGGTTTTGCCAAAATTTGAACTATTGATTGTACCTGTGTCATGTTTGGTCATAACCGTGATGTTGGAGTTTCGGAGATAATAGAATGGTTTATAGAATTGTTTGATTGACCAAAAAAAGGCATTGGATTTTATTCTGGCAGAATACGTAATTAAATGCATTGTTTTTTTTATCAGGCATGTTACTGGAAAGCAAGTTCTTGTGGTAACAAATACCACAGTTGCGCCATTGTACCTTGACAAGGTCATCAAGGCTTTGACTGATGGGAAGCCGAATGTAACGGTTGAGAGCGTCATCTTGCCAGATGGGGAGAAATACAAAGACATGGTTCATGCTTGAACTTGATATGGCATTCTCCATTGGGTTCTTTGTTTGTTGTTGTGGTATTGAATTTTTGAATTTCTTCTTTTATAGGATACCTTGATGAAGGTCTTTGATAAGGCCATCGAGACTAGGTTGGATCGGAAGTGCACATTTGTGGCCCTTGGGGGTGGTGTGATTGGTGACATGTGTGGCTTTGCGGCTGCCGCATTCCTCCGTGGTGTTAATTTTATTCAGATACCGACAACTCTGATGGCCCAAGTACTATATTTTTATTTCACAATGAAATTCTTTTTCTGTTTGTCTTTTTTTTTAAATATAAATCTCAGCCAATGTGTCATGATCTTTTCTGTAGGTAGATTCTTCAGTTGGGGGTAAAACAGGAGTTAACCATCCATTGGGGAAAAACCTCATTGGTGCTTTTTATCAGCCACAATGTGTACTGATAGACACTGATACGTTGAATACATTGCCCGATAGAGAATTAGCTTCAGGTATAGCTGAAGTTGTAAAGTATGGACTTATCAGGGATGCAGAGTTCTTTGAGTGGCAGGAGAAGAATATGCAAGCATTATTGTCAAGGTATATGAACTGAATTTGTTCTGTGTTTCATATTTAAAGCAAAAACAATGCTTTTCTTTAATTTTCTTGTCAAATTTTCTATTGGGATATTATGGAATTTTGAGTGCCCGATGTAGAAGTCTTGAACTTTGATATTGTTTCTGTATTTTGTTTTTTTGAAGTAATGGTAGGCATTCGGCGACATTATTTCTAGACTTTCCATTAACAAATGTCGTGAATATGCTGCAGGGACCCGAGTGCACTTGCATATGCTATTAAGAGATCGTGTGAAAATAAAGCTGAGGTTGTCTCCTTGGACGAGAAGGA
The DNA here is from genome assembly GCA_030737845.1 of Acorus calamus. Lineage (NCBI taxonomy): Eukaryota > Viridiplantae > Streptophyta > Magnoliopsida > Acorales > Acoraceae > Acorus > Acorus calamus. The sequence continues at coordinate 36,244,866 of CM060860.1, read as the reverse complement.
AAGTGGGCTGAGGGCAACATTGAATTTGGGACATACATTCGGTCATGTAAGCTCCATAGCAGCCTATTGAAGTCATATGACAATTTATTATAATGATTCTATTGAAGATTCAGAGTCTTTCAAGAGAAAACCATTGTTTTTTTATGCCTCAGCCTCAAGTGCCACAATATAATAGAAATGAAGGGTTTGCCTTGCTGTTTGAAAAAATTCTAGAAAAATGGACATTTCTAAAACAAAGAAGAGAAAATGCTACATATTGAAAACCAGTCGGTGTGATAATAATTCATGTGTATGACCTGTTTTTTTTTCTTCTTTATGAAATTTTTTAGAACTTTGCCCCACCTTGTGTTTGTGTGACTTATATGTACTTAAGTTATCCATTTATTATGGTGATGCAGAGCAGCGATTTGGATATTCTTTGCTTATACATTTAGATTGTAGAGACAGTTTGTTGTGGTGGGACAAAGTTTCAGACCAAATTTATTACGACCACAACATTATTCAAACTTTTCGACCAAAATGTAGAGACAGTTTGGATATTCTTTGCTTATATGCTTAGATGCTCTCTACCTCAAACCAAATACTTGAGACTACTCTAGGTTGGATAACAATTTTTCTGATTCAGCACATAGCAGAGAGTAGCAAGGTTGAGATTAATTTCGTTTTATTTGGGAATATTATTGTTCTCCAGTGTTTTCCCTGGAGGACAAGCGGGAGCTGATTGTTATATGTTGGGTGTATGGTTTAGAAAGAATAGGAGAATATTTGTGCATGAAATTTTGGTGTCCTAAATGTGCTGGTTGTTGGTTGATGTTGAGCTGTAAGCTGGTCTAAACAATGGGTTACGGGTAGGATGGAGATACAAACTGGGATATGTTTATACCCTTCTAGTAGGATTATTTTGCATGGCTCCACTCCACTTGGCTATACCACTATGTTTTCAATCAATTGACACGGTTGTACAGCCCACCTTAAGAAAAAGAAAATAAATGTCTGGAGAATATTCCAGATGACACCATACAAATTTTCATGGCCCTTTTAATCATTGGATAGCTGCCATTGTAAAACCATTGTTTTGTTCCCCTTGAAAATGTGTTTTGCCTTGTCCCAACCATGGCTATTCTATGAAATAGTCTGACAAAATTTTGCTCAGTTCGCATGTTATAGATAGTGGTGATCATGACACCTGAATGTTTGAATATAAATGATTTCCTTTATCTATTCTTGTTCCTAATACAGTCATTTCAATTGACTAGTAACTTATTAACATTGGTTGGCTGTTTATGTTGCCTTGTGTACCTTTCAGGCTATTGAAACAGGATTTGGCTATGGTCAATGGCTCCATGGAGAAGCTGTCGCGGCTGGAACGGTGCTGCACTTATGCCTCTCAGTTCTCTTTTCCTCTCATTTCTTTTTTAAATTTCATCATCCTTATGCTGATTAAGCTGGTATTTTACAGGTTATGGCTGTTGACATGTCATACCGCCTAGGCTGGATTGATGACACCATTGTGAAGCGGGTTCTCAATATCTTACAGAAAGCAAAGCTTCCAACTACCCCACCTGATATGATGACTGTAGAGAAGTTCGAGTCTCTCATGGCGGTAAGAGTCATTCCACAGTTCACACGGCTCAGATTTTCAATTTTATTTTTCAATTGTGATGCTTAAGTTTGTGAAACATGGTCATTGTAGGTTGATAAAAAAGTGGCTGATGGTCTACTGAGACTCATCCTTCTTAAGGGTCCCCTTGGAAACTGTGTTTTCACTGGAGATTATGATAGGAAGGTCCTAAAGGAAACTCTCCATGCCTTCTGCAAATTCTGATGCTTCACCTGTAAATAAAAAATGTCTGCTTATTCATTATAATGGGCAGGTAATCTTATACCTTCTCAGTGTTTCTCAGTGTTTGAGTGGCTTCGGTCGGAAGAGAATTTGTGAAACCATTTTGTAAGAATCACCAAATACTTATTGTTGTAATGTATTGTTGTATTAGTTTTCTTCTGGAGATGTAATTTTATTTTCTTAGAGGAAGAAATGTAAACGGCGAAATAAAGATATTAGATATCTAATAATTTAGATGTTAGGATGGTCAAGGTGATTTTTGGTGTTTTATCCTAAACATTGTATCTTCAAGTAATAATTTTAAGAATACCCTTATTTGATATTATTCTTGTGCCATGGATCTCTGTGTCATGGATAATTGAAATGAATTTACATCATAATTTCTGCCCTGATAAGCCTGTAACACACATGGTTCATGGATAGTTTATCTAGGCATAAAATAGTTACACTGATTAGATGATTTTATGTTTGATTGCTATATCTTTCTTGATTTAACTACATTTTTATCTTGTATTTGTCTTACCGGAATATAATTCGACGAACATGATTAAACCATAACAAATAATTATCATTGATTATTATTATTATTTATTATTATTATTTTATATCGGAGACACTCCGGTCAGGTCCCACAGAAAACAATAGGTCCCATCATTTATTATTTTGATCCACAAGAGACAACTATCACAGATTTACAGATGTGTAAGGGTTTGTTTGCGTCGTTGGCTAGTGATGAGTGCGCGCATATCGCAGATGTGTGGGTTTGTTTGCTGATCGACCATGCGATAGAATGGAAGATTAGCAACGGAGCATCGGTGGATTTTTGGAAGGACAGGTGGAGCGGGGCGGAGAGTCTTTGTGACATGGCACCTGATATTTATAGGTTAGCGAACAGGAAGGAAGGGACGGTGGCGGAATACTACCAACTAGAAGAGGGGTCATGGAGGATCGAGCTCTCGCGGGCAAGACTATGCGTGGAAGAGACCACTCAGCTTATGACGTTGTTAGCGCACCTTGGGACACAAAGGCTACAGGCGGCGCAGGAGGACCAATGCTCTTGGAGGTTTAAGTCTTCAGGGGTTCACTCGGTCAATGGTGCTTATGTTCGGTGGAGGACGGATGAAGCGGGGGGCGCGGTGTCAAACGTGAAGTATGTGCAAACCTGGAGGCCAAAGGTTCTACTGAAGATCAAGGTATTTATATGGTTGCTATACTTAGAACGCCTAATGACGAAGGCGTACCAGGCAAGATGGGCTCCCACGGACTCAACCGAGTGTGCCTTATGCTCGGGGGAATCGGAGACCGTCGTACATCTCTTTTGCATGTGTAGAGTGGCTTGGAATTTCTGGGCAACGGTGGAGAGGCAAACGGGAATGCAACATACGTTTCATACATTGAAGGACATGTGGGCGGCGGGGAAAGCGATGTAGAGGTCAGATGACGATAGCATGGTTGCGGTGGTCTCGCAAGCCATAGTCCCGATCAGAGCTTGGACGATCTGGAAGATGAGAAATGAGGCTGTTTTCAACGGAACGAACGTGTACCAAGAAAACATGTGAGACATGTTTCGTGGGTGTATGCGGGATTGGGGTCGCCATATAATGAAGGCGAGGGAGATCCACTTTTGCGATGGGAGTTTGCGAGTCGCAGGGTGAACACACGAGTGGGACTCTTCTCGTGGTTAGATGCATCTTCTAATCCAGATAAGAAAGTTTTTTTTACTCTTATGTTTTATTTTTTGTAGTATAATTTTTTTCCTCTTTCAAAATTTGTAATTCGATATCAGAAATGAAATCGGATAACAAATTTTTATCTTTTTCTAAAATAAAAAAAAAAACTGTTACAAATTTACAGTTCATGATGAAAGAAACACGTTATGTTTTTTTCTAAGGATGAAGTTTATTGTTTACTTATTCACCCGTATATCCCGTGAAACGTGGGATAAATAATAAAATATTGTTCCATGATAGTAGGCAAGTAACTAATTTATTTTGGAGTCCCATTCTTATACAGAGATACATGTGCATCAGAACACTAAGGAATTGACCTGATCTGTCCCCACAAGTAAACTAAAATGTTAATTTATGCATGGTTATTACAATTTTGAGCAAGAGATTATTAAATAGCCTTCATCAATCACACATGCAATTTGCAGTGGTCTTTTTCAGTTCATCGGTTTCGCCACCACCCAGCCATGGATATATAAAATCGCGATGTACACACTGTTATTTTTATCAACTAAAATACAGTTTTATATATCTGATTAAAAATCAGTGAAGCATATACATCATTATATCTCATAAATTTTTTCTTATATTTATTAAAAATATATTCATTCAACTCAAAATGTAGCAATATATACTTTTTATCAAAACATATACCTTATTAATGATTTTTTATTTTAAAAAATAAAAGCGAGTGTAGTCTTAGTTTTAATTGGTAATAATGACTGAGTCTAACATTTTTCTATATAAAATCCTTACCGACCGGCCTAGAGATTGGGCACCAAAAGTGGTCCTAAAATTGGTCCCAACATTCACATGTATTTTATTTAAAAGTTCATTATCACAAACAATTTTTGCTTAATTCAAAATAATTATTTTTTAATTCTTTTTCACAAATACTCTTAACAAAATTTAATCACAATAGAATAAAAACAATAATAAAAAATATAAAAATAAAAGAGATAAAAATGAATGAAAAATAATTTTTTTTGAAAATAAACAATAAAAATAACATGTGACCAAATATGATTTTTCAGTATAAATCAAATCAAATAATAAATAAAAAAATCTCAATAAAATAGTAAAAAACTAAAGATTAGATAAAAAGAGAACAATAACATATATAGAAGATATGGATGAATTTATAAAATAAACTATATTAACTAAAAATAGAACAAAAATCCCAATAAATAAGGGATATTTTATTTCCCTTGGAAGATTCAGGGGCCCACTTCCCATAAATTGATTTTCCAAATATTTATAACGAAGCCCGCCGTCCATCATATCTACTTGCATCGAGAGCTGTTTTTTTTAATGCCCTACAAAAAATAGTCATCTCATCTAGATATCGTAAATACAGTGCACATTATGTAGGGTTGGTAAACTAGTTGAGCAACTCGGGCTCGATTTGATTAAAGCTCTTTCATACTCGTTCGATTAGACAAACGAGTCGAACTTGAACAATTTTTAAAACTCGGTTTGTAAACGAGCCGAGCTCGAGTCGAGCCCGAGCCTGGACGAGTTTGTTTACTTAATAGAAAAAAGGGGAATGGGCCGAGCCAGAGCTCGAGCTTATGTCATTTTCACATGTATAATGTGTTATGATTTGTGAAATGTGACTTCTCAAATGCTAAACAAGTTTTTTTTACCTAAACGAGCCAGAGCCGAGCCTTGATTCGAGCTTCGGCTGAGCTTCTTTAACAAACGAGTCGAGCTGAGTCGAGTTTCAACCGAGCTTTTCATGAGTCCAATGAGCCGAACTTGAACACGAAATGAAGCTCAGTTCGGAGCGAGCCGAGCCTGATACTAAACGAGCCGAGTTTGGGCAGGTCAAAACTCAGCTCGTTCGGCTCGTTTATCACCCCTAACATTATGACAAAGGAATGTGCATTAATCTATGAAGTTTTCATATTCAACTTGCAATTTTTTTTAAGTGTATACTTTATTTAACAAAATACATTCATTCAAAAAAAATAAACATATACCTAAACGAATAGTATATAGTTACTGTTGTAATGAAAAATAAAAAATTACATGCTTTATCTAACAAATTTATATCTCGATAGCAAAATAAAACCGTATGTAGCTAGCAGGGGCGGATCCAGGACAATATTTTTGGGTGGGCTATATTAAATATTATTATAAAAATATTTTTATTTTTATATTTTATGTAATTATTTTATATACCAAATAATATATTATTCAAAAGACATTCAATCATTTTAAAAAAAAAGAAAAATGGGGTGGATTGCAATGGAGTTACGGAAGGGGTATGCCATCATTTTTTTAGCCCCTATTTCAGTCTTATATGTGTTGATAAAAAATCACCTGAGCATATATTCACAATAATGAGGTATATATTTTGATATAAATTTTACATTTTTTCTATAAATATATTAATACAATTTATTAGAGTATATGTTTCATTTTTTTAATAAATGCATGTATCTTATTGAATAAAGTATATATTATTTAAAAAAAATTCAAAACACGTGTAAAGTGGTATTATGATTGAAAAAAGTCTGTACATAATATTATCTCAATATATATAACAAAAAAAAATCTGGGCAGTGCTACAGCCCGGCTGAGTCCACCTTTAGGCCCGCCCCTGGTAGCTAGGGAGGCTACATGTAAGGAATGAGGAATGTAACAAGAAAATGTAGTGTAATATAATCCATGCAAAAAAAGAATGTCAAGTAACTAAGAACATAATATAACTAGAAATACTACAAACCATGAACATCACAACGTAGATTATTGATTTGGACGTATATTTTTTTTATAAAAAAACCCCCTTGAATAACACAAAATCATTGACTCACTAAATAAACGTGAACACACACACAAAAAAAAAAAGAGTTATCAAATACAAATATATATTCATATCTAAAATCAAATACAAATATTCATCTAAAACACAATAACCATGCTTGATTTCCTTTCCCACCACAAAAAAGATAGGGAAAAGAAAAACAAAACAAAAACTATTATCCTCACATGAACTCATCAGTCCCCTAATCTTCATCTGTATCATAGCATCTGTAAATTCCTCACTCACAGCCTCCATTGATTGATCATAACGTGTTTTCGCTTCTGCATCCCAACCCTGACTTCGAGTGTTCTCTATGTGAATTTTCAACATTCCAAACTAAAAAAACAACGTTTTTAAAAGCAAACAGATTCTCAGAATCTGGACCATCGAACATTCAAACGGGTCCTTAGGTTTCATAAAAAAACAAATCACATACGCAACAGCCGGCGAAGTCCATCCGTGGCGCCGGCATCAACACCACCAACCGCTTCACTGGCACAACGGACCTTCGGTTTAAGCGAGAACCTCGGCAGAGGCAGACTGCTCGGCGGAGGTGACACCAAAAAAACCGATCCCGAGAACTCCTCGAACTCTCTGTAGTCTTTTGTCTCCTCCTTTGAAGCCGTGACCGGTGGCGGCCGGGAAGGCTTGGATTTCTTCGTAGACGGTGCGACACGCCTCCGCCGATCGATGGGCTTGGTGACCTTCTTTGGGTTCCCGTTCGGCCGGCCTAGTAGGCCTTGTTGTGTGTGTGGTATTGGAAGTGGCAGTAGTGGCGGACGATTTACCGACGGAAAGACCGAGAACCGTCGGTAGAGGTTTCGGTTGATGTGAGCTTGTGTTTTTGGATTCTGGGTCGGATAATAAACGAAGATCGATTGATCCATGGTTGTTATAATGAGAAAAACTTGAAATAAAATCACAAATTTGAAACAGCCGATTGAGACTGATTTATAACAAAACCTTGAATTTGATGTGTTTTTGGAAGAAAATTGAGATACCAAGATGAGAAAAGCTTGAAAAAACACTGAATCTTGGATACCCAAATGAAATTATGATTTGATTTTGATGAGATTGTGATTTCATGAGAGGAGCTCTCCTTTATAGTGGGGGGCTTCAACGGTTGGTTATTTGTAGACCGGATCATAAAATTGTAATATTTTAAGGGGGTTATATATTAATTTACCGACAGAGCAGCTGCAGTCGGTTAGGCCCCTCGGGAACCCAGACAAACTTTTGTAGTGTCGGCCGCCGTCGGATGAATATGGACCGTTGGATGGTTATCTGATCGTGGATTTGATGTCCTTTTTTGAAGGGTTGTTCGAATGGGACCCACGGCCGAAAGTGACAGCGTAGACTTGTCATAATTCTAGTGGGTCAGATTTTCAGAATCATGAGTTCATGAAAAGTTGGTGTTCTCTTTGCACGTGCGAACCTTTTTTTTTCTCTCTCAAAAAAAGATAATGATTTCTGTGATATATTTTAATTTTTTTGGCCAAATAATTAATTGTAATTGATGTATTAACGTAAGAAACTATACCGCTTCAAAAATGAAATAGAACAAAATAGAAGGCAAAGAAGACTAACGGACCCTAAGAATTATAATATTTTATGATAAACTCAATTTATTCACTCATACTCTAAACAACATCTCAATCTACTGAAGATTATTTTCCACACATTCTGATATTTCATCTATGAAAACTGTGTCGAACTCTTCCAAGATTTTGAATAAATAAGATGGAATGAATGACTCTTTATATTGAAAATTTGTGTAGTTTCTTGTTAATTATTTATGATGGCTCACTCAAACATACTTTTTTTTTGTTGATATAAGTTTGCATAGATTGTTTTTTTTTGTTGAAAAGAAACTCGACACACTTGAAGGGCACGAGTATATAATTAGTTTCGCTTAAGAGAGAGTCATGAATTTAATTTAATTAATTAACTTTTAGTCTTATTAGTCATGGTGTGCTATAAAAGGGATTGCACGAATAAATAATTTCTAAAAAAATTTACCTGCCAAAATCTTATGGAAAAATTAATTAGGGGTTTTTGTGATCATTCGTCCATTATTTTTAGATCCCTAAAATATTTATAATTTTTTTAAGTCCATGAGACGTGAAAAATTATTTTTAGTTCCCTCCAACTAGATGTTGTTCAAAAATATCAAAAATGACATCGTCCAATTATGCGCAGATTAACAATATATTGAGGAGTAACAACAGTGTATGAAAGATACTTAACAATGTATTGGAGAGTGTTTATAATGTATTAATATAATTGGGCGGGGGCATTTTATGCGAAGGTTAATAATGTATTGAGAAATGTTAACAGTATACAGAAAATACTTAACAATGTACTAAAATAATTAGGTTGAGGCATTTTTTATATTTTTGAACAACATCATATTGTAGGGATCTAAAGATAATTTTTCACCGTCTTAGGGATAAAAAAAAAACTTGAAAAAATCTAGAGACCTAAAAATAATGGACATGTGACCACATGACCCTAGTTAAGTTTCTCAAATCTTATATCTATCTATACAAAATAAATGATAATATAATATGCAGTAGATGAACATTGATTGACCACTCTGGGTTCAGATTGCAATTTATCGTTTCAAAACATCTATATGTAGTAAAACCTTTCTTTTAATAATTGTTTGTGGTATATCGTCTCGCACAAATTAAAGTACTTCTATTAACTATGGAGCAACAAATATTCAAATTAAAATCTTTTTTTTTTTTTATTGTTACAAATGCATCTTTTACATCGATATCTTGATCATATCAGAACTCCGAAGTTAAGCGTGTTTGGGCGAGAGTAGTACTAGGATGGATGACCTCCTGGGAAGTCCTCGTGTTGCACCCCCGAAATCAAATTAAAATCTTAACATCTTAATGTATTTTTTTCTACCTTTTCATTATAATCTTTATGTTTTTGAGATTCATGTGATATAATATACAATTTTTGCATCTAGTAGTTGATTTCATTAACATTAATAAATATTTTAATTTCATAACAGCTCCACATTATGGGGTGGAATTTTCATGAGCTTACAAGTTCAAAGTGCATGACTCTCACACATTCCATAAATTTAAATGACCCAATTTTTTAAATGACATAAAAGTTAGATTGACAGCTAACACATGGCAGAAAATTTTAAAATCAACCACATATAGTTTAATGTTGATAGAGTACTATCTAATGTAATTAATGTCAAATAGAGCATTGACCATTCTACTCCAACCAATAAATTATTGCTCTACCAAAAAAAAGAAAAAAACCAATAAATTATTGCGCGCCTTGATTTCATACAAGGAAACAAACCACCTAACATTCAGAATGACCTTTATGTTATTCTATTTTTATGTAGCAGATGATTAACAATCAAAAGTATCAATTACCAACAACTTTGTATGGCATTAATTTAATTAGGTATAGCTAATCACGATAGACATGCAATTAAATATCGAATATTGAAGTATCAGAGACATGGATTTAATAAAACAAAGTTCAACCTTGTTGACATGTGAAAAGGTGATGCGGACGGCATTGGCCGGCGCCTTTGATTATTGTATTTTCAATCTCTCTACATCAATATATCAGATTTGCATGCATGGATATTAAATTTTAAATGATGTGAAGTAAGTATATAAAATGAATCTGTTTTTAACAAAAAAAAAAAAATTCATATATAAGCCATTACATTAAACATCCAACTGCTTAAAGTGAGAATTCAAACGCTGCTACTAGGGTCAGATTTTTTTTAGTCTCATTTTCTGAACCCAAAAATAATTTATTCATGTTAAAATTACAAATATTTTTTAAAAGAATGCATATATTTTTTTATTATTTCTTGAAGCAGATTAACACAGTGATTAAATATAAGACGGATTAAAATATTATTTCATCAACTTCCATGTTCTACATTGTATTATTTCACGGAATGTACAGGTTAGAAAATTTTAAAATTAATGATGTTTGTCAAACAAAAATATCAGGTCCCTTGTGGGGTAGTGTGTTGTATGCATGTAATTTTTTAGGGTGGTGTATTCGTGTGTGTGTGTGTGTGTGTATATATTAAGAAAAAATAGATATTTGTTGTCCAATTTCATTTCTAAAAGCCGACTTACAAATTCTGAATGTGATGGTGGGGGGATAAGGAGGATAATAAGGAGAAAAAAATAAAATAAAGACACGTAAAGTAAACCGGATCTGAGGGCTCCGAAGACTCAGTTAGAAGAGGTATCTACACTAAGGCCCGCCGCCCTCCACTAGGCGCACATCCCTCTACTCCCGAGACTGTGGGGGTGGGATCCCCCCGCTAAGCATCTCTACCACATGGAGACTTTCTTGTGACCTGTTGATAGAGTCAGATCTGATTTGGAGGGTCTATTATTGTATTTGTATACAACAAATCTTACCAAGAACACTAGAAAATTTCATGCATTGGAATTTGTAATAAAAAGATTGAAGTCGCTACATGAATCCTTGTGAAATAACTCACAAGACTTGTGTGACTGTATGATGAAGGATTCATTATCATGTGATGTGATCTTTCCCTATAAATCTCATATAAAGGGCACTCCCTATTTCTCCCTTAGTTATATGCAAAGTTTTTATTCTTTAGTTATTTTAAAAAAATGTAGGATTGTCATTTTCAAGTGCATTAATTTTTAATTTATTGGATATGAATGATATATCGGAGGAAATCAAATTAATTACAGTGTGATTTGATGGGTACCCTTCATGAATGTTGATAAGCTTATTATATATAATACTATCATTAATTGTATTACATGTAGAATTTTAATAACTAATTATCAATAATTATATATATATTATATATAAATACTATTTAATTTTTTTATTATGGATATTTATCTATTTTTATAATTTTACACTAACATAGCAAATCCAAAAAACCCTAATTTTGATACAGTCAATTCGACTAGGCAGATATTTTGTTCCTCAAGTCACTTGGGATGTTTTATTCGTCGTTCGTCGGCTTATATGATAATAATACCAAAACAATTGATAAAATTGATTTTCAAGTTAAAGTCTCAGAACAACACATATCAATTTTACAGTAATGATGATGAATATCAATCTTTAGCATGTTACTTATATCAAAGAATCAACAGTAGCAAAAAATGATACGCTAGAATATTAATGAATAAAAATAAAATAGTCACTTTCTTATAATATATTATATGTAATAAATTCATGCTTATATTATGTCCTAAAATCCAATATAATGAATTAGAAATGTGAGATCTAACAAAATCAATGGACACAAGAGTTGCATGTGTGATTTATATAAGTTCAAATAATTTTCATGGCTTCAAAGACTAAGGTTAAGTCTGTTTTTTCCACTATTCTTCATTAAATGTTGGAAAGCACATTCTCATTAAAATTTTAAAATTATTAACAAGAATTTTAAAAGAGTTAAATAAACAATTACAATATGCAATGAGAAATACTGTGTGTATCAAACATCCCAAAATAACTATTCTCTTTCTTAATGAATTTCCTTAAAATATCTGAATTATGTAAACCAGTTGTCATGTAATTTTTATTTACAATTATTTCATGCAGCTGCATATTGAGTTTGATATAAATCAGTGAACAATAGTTTGTATTACAATTTGTATTACAATGCATTGCACAACACATGAAATGAATGGGAACAACATCATTAGACAAGATTGGTGAGATGATCATTCCTTGTGTTGAAATTTTCCCACTTTTTTGTGATGAATGATTCTACTATATATGAATAAACTTTTGACCTAGAATTATCTAATCTAAAATTAGTATGCTTATACTCGATCTGTTTTTCACAAATAAACAAACCACGAGAGTAAAATGACACGTTTATTGGTCTATATGTGGGATAGCCTTGAAAAACATCACTGGGCTCTAAGTGGAATTTTAAAATGACGTATCTTATTCATATTTTTTTATTATTTTGATTCCATTGCATAAAATATTTGAATGATTTCTAAATTTAACTCTTAAAAAATATTTAAAGAAGTCCTGATTAAAATAAATCCCAATTGGATCGGAAAAAAATTAAAATAAACAAAGAAATAGATCAAATTTAGAAAGAAAATAAAATATTATGTTTTTTGGATTTTGCGCCTCCATGTATGGGACTATGCGACTCTCTTGATCGTCTATACTCAGGACTAACCTTGTCTATCTAATACCTATTGTGAAATTTTTGCATTTTTACTCAACTATTTTTGATAGATTTAATGATTGATATAAATACTTTTTTTTTAATGGGTAATGAGTTCGATCACTTAGCTTGAACACTTGGCTTGTGTCAAACTCTGGAAACATTTTTTTATTCACTATGAAGACTTGTTCAGAGCCAATCATTTGAAGAATCAAACACATTGATTGATAGAAAATTTAAAATTCTTAGAAGTTCTTATACTCTTTTTCACACAAAAAAATATTAAAATCCAAATCCAAGAGCCAAACCTACTGTGACTGTCATGCATCTAAAATCTAAAAATTGCGGTTCATGCATTGGACACGGGATCTCAAAACCATGCATATAAAATATGAGCGTAGTTACACTCAGTCATTTTTACAGTTTCAAAGACAACTTCATATACTTTGTTAGCTTACCAGTCGCCACTCACTATAATGAGATATATAAATTGTTGACAAATTTTTAAATTTTGTATAAATTGTATCATTCAATTCATTAGATATATATATATATATATCTTATCTAATTAGACAAGGTGTATAATTTTTTACAAAAATAAAAATATGGATGAACTAAGGTTTGGATTGTAAAATGGATGAGTAACATTTTCCTTGAGGATGTGATTCCGTGGGCTGGGCCTCACTCGAAAGGACTACTTTGGTGTACGTATCTGGGGGTCCACTGATTGCTAAAGATGTCCATTGTCACAAGTGATAACCAGGTTTACCATGATTTCACTACACTGCATGTAAT